>JAOXJM010000009.1:7132433-7142441 GCA_026413425.1 Tringa solitaria | reverse complement strand
CCCAAGAACATTAACTCCCAATTCCTCAAAGTGGTTTGCACCATGGGAGAAGGGTCCAGAGTGCAGGCAAGGCTCATCCAGGGCACCGCCCTGCCCCAGCTGGCCGTGGGCATGGACTGATCGAGACAGGAAGCATGGTGGCTGCTCATGGTCCAGAGCTGGTGAATAATCGCCAGCAACGAGTGGACTCCTGTTCCTCCCCCTCCTTGTGCCTTCTCATGACCTTGACATCAATCAGGAGCTGTGGCTTGGCATGGCCTCAGACCAGCGCCTGAGATCAGCTGGGCTTGTCAGCTTGATCAATCCGTCTGCCCTGTGATTAGGGATTCGTGTTGTCCCCCCCTCTTTTGACACCCGGCACACTTGCTTTGCTCATGGCTTTTCCCAGATCTGGGAATGGTCCTGCCTCACCTCTGCAGATGCTCCCCCACTCACAGGTGCCAGAATGGGGCTGACCCACAATGCTGGCTCCACACCCAGGACTTCATGGCAGAGCAGAAGGAGGAAATTTGTTTCACCGGGATCAAAAGAGTGACACTAGGAATAGACTTGGGATCTGTCTCTCGTAACTGTTTTGTGGGCAATGTGAACTATGCCTGATGCATATGGTCCTGAGTTCTGCAGGCACGGATGGCACTGCCCATGCCACCCTTGGTCTGAAATGCTGGGCCAGAACCTCAGCTCCTGCCTAAAAAACCCAAAAATTTGTTGTCTGCTGCTGCTTCCAAGCTCACAGCCACTTTGTGAAGAGCTGGGGAAACCCTGAGCAAACAGACATGGAGGGGATGGACAGAGAGTCAAATAATTTCAGGCAGAAGGAGGAAAACCTCCTTGGTGATGTAGAGTGTGATCACCTTGGCTGATTTCAGTCAGCTCAGCTGGAATTAGATGTCCCATGTTGGAGGGTCAGTATAAATAAACAGTTGCTGGTAGAACAGGCTGATTTGACCTACTTTGGAGAGCCATGGGCTGAAGGGCACCCTACCAGCTGTCCCTCCATGGACTGAGGGCTGTCTAGACACAGAGAACCGGGGCAGATGTCTGAGTGCGGTCAGATGAACCCGACCCTGCTGACCTGCCCTGGGCTGTGCAGGATGGCAGAGGAAAGATTCAGACCCCAAACGGATGTCCCTCGGACAGCCAGCCCTTGTTGTGCCACCACCCCCAGCTGCCAGGGCTGAGCATGGGACACTGCAGTGCTGTGTAGTGGGGCAGCAGACAAGCCCGTGGGGCGAATCGACTAGACGGCGGCTGGGGACCATAACTGCAGCCGGGGCTGGGCTGTGGACAGTCCCTGGTTGAGTCACGCCCTGAGGTTTGCTGTAGGGGATTTGAGGCAACACCCTTCTGAATGGGAGCAGGAGCCATGTTCATGATGTTCACATCACAGCAAGTGGCCCAAGGGCCCCAGGGCTCTCAACAGCATGCTCTGGTCTGGATGAGCTGTCTCTCCTCAGATTGTCCTTCTCTGGAGCACTGCTCCATTCCTTCCCTGATGTACATGGGCACCCACAAACACAAGCCTGGTGGCATCATGTCATATGTGGGGGTCAGGAATGTTGTGAGTCCACTCATGTAGCATGGGATGTGCCAACATGGACAGGCATCCTCTGACATCCCAACCCCAATGGAGAGGCTGTGGACTGCAGGTCTGTAGTACAGCAACAAGCAGTATTATTGACCCTTTAACAGCACTAGGGAGGGCTGTATCAGCCCAGGGTGGTGGGGCAGACCCATTCATGTCTCAGGATCTTTCTCTGGAGGAAGCTCCTGTGAGCAAACAGCTTTTCCAGAAAGATTCATGTGCCTTAATGGCCTGGGAGCAAGTACCAGTCCTTCTGAAATTGTGCTCCTGAGCAGAGAAGAGTCTCTGCTCTCCAGGGTCATTGGACAGAAAAGATGCACTAAACCAGGCCTTAAACACAACATCGTTCTGAAGGACCCATAAGCCCTGAGACGGTCCATGGCTGGAGGCAGCTTCATATGGCCCCAGTGAACCCTGTGCTTTCCCAGCCAGCTCTGAGTTCTAGCCACATCTGGAACATGCTAAAACCCAGCTGTGAGCTGCAGGACATGCTGTGCAATGTATGCAAAGGAGCCCTAGCCTGCCTTGCCCCACACAGCCTCCAGCATCCCCCCCGGCTCCCACAGAGCCCCCGGCTGCAGCAAGGCTTTTTCCAGCCCTGGATATTGCGTGGTGGGGGGTTCCAGTATGGAAGGGTTAAAAACGTGCCGTAGCATGACAAAGTGCCAGGGTTCCTGGTGGCTCCTGTGGGTGCTGGCAGCTCTCCAGCTGCTTGGCCACCTGTGGCAGCGGCTGCTTTCTTCAGATGCTGCTGCTATTGCTTTTAAATTGATGATGCAATTGGGCCTTATTTAAAGCAGCAGCTCTTTCCCTTCCAATGCTGCTCTGTGATGGATATTGGCTCTACTTCTCTCCCTCTCTTTCTCTACCTCTTCATCCGGACGCTGAAATGCCCAGGGATGCGTGTGGAATGACTTTCTACCCGTTGTCAAGTACTTACAGTATCCCATAAATAATCTAATACTTGTTTGGTCTAAATGTAATTAAGATCCTTACTCCATGCTTGGCGACACTGACCGGCCATAGCGCCAGTGATTTATTGTGTTGTATTGTTTAGGGCTTTAATTGCATGCTGTAGTTTGGCACTCCACTGACAGCTTCTCCCAGGAATGATATGTTTACGCTGCAGAGGAGTTTGGGGTGATAACTGTATAAAGCAGTTTAATAACGAAGAACAGACTTCTAATACGGAGACCTGTTGAAGGTGTTGCTTTAGGAGGCTGATTCTGAGAGCAGAGCAGGAGGTTCTCCAGAGAAAATCAGCTTCTTTTCATGCACAGAATATTTGCAAGCTGCTTGCGATTGTAGTGATTGTTACGGAAAATTATGTGAGAGTTATATTTTCCTTCAAATAATTTAACTCTCTGGATCCTGTGGGTATTTAGTGTGGGCTCTTTGAGCTGTGCTGGCCACATGGTAATCAGTCACATTAAATCACATGGCTCTGCTGCCAGGCCTGGATTGGAGAATGCACTGGTACTTACTGTGAATATTCATGAAGGCAAATTAGAAATTCAGTCCTCCTGGGCATGTCTGGATGCAACTTTTGTGCCAGGAAGCCAGCGTGGCACAAATGTCGAGGTGGCGCAGACAAACCCACCCAAGGTGAAGCCCCGGTGCCTGCAGATCCCTCCTTGATGTGATGCTGTGGTGGTCCCTGGTCAGCTCTGCCCACCTGGGCTCCTTGCTCAGAGTGGTGGCATCAATGCAAGTGTCCCCACCTTGCCATCCTCACATAGGCAGTCCAATTTGCCCATTTGCAGCAGCACAAGGTATTGCAGAGCTCAGCCGGGGAAAGCCTGGGGTGTCCTCATCCTCACAGCTTCCTTCCCCTCTCCCTCTCATCCTCAGCACCTCCTCCCACCACCAGCTCTCCCTTATCGGCACTTGCTGCTTCCAAATTAGGACAGATTCTATCCTCTTCTCTGCTGGGCTGCTCTCATCTCTGCCAGGCACTGCATCCACGGGGCTGGTGAAAAGCAAGCTGGCTTCTCCCAATCTTCTCAGATAAGCAGGATTAAAACCCTCGCTTATTCCTTCCCCACCTGAGCAAGGGCAGGAGGGACAGAAGGGGGGTCCTTATCTTCTTATCTCTGGTGCAGCTGTTTGTCTCTGGTTGTGGAGGAGAGACGCCCCCAGACCCTGCTCGCGTAGACACGTGTCTCTTCCCGTGCCTGACAATGACCTTCCTTGTAGGAACAGGGGCCTCGCTCCTAACACCAGCTTCTTTTTAACTGTTGCTGAGGCCTCTAGGGAAAACCTTCAGATGCCTGATTGCAACAGATACCACGGGAAAACCACAGCAACCCTGATCCCTTTCCCTCACGTATACAGAAACAGATATGCTTAAAACCATCTGAAAACCACAACATGCACTGCTCCTGCAGCTCTGTCTCTTCTTCTCTCTTACAGGTAAATATCTGTGATTTCTTGTGATTACAAGTCAGACCCAGAGGGATTGTTTGGTCCAGAGGTTTCTCCAGGGTATGACCTTTCATCTCTCAGATGGACCGAGATGGTCCAGCATCCAGCTGGCCAGGGCATGGTAAGGGCTGCAGCAGCTATATCCTCATCTGGTGTCAGAGCCCTTTCAGGATGGGAAAGCGTCTCCAGACACAGAAAAATCTTCCCAAAGATTCAGGGTGTCTCAGTGGAAAACAAAACTCATGCCCATCAATGCATGGAGCTGCATGCAGCAGAGTGGCTTGTCCCATCTCGGTGGGAGATGCTGCTGCTGCACATCCTCAGCACTGCTCCTCAGTCACTCCTGGGGCTGCCCCTTCCCACGCCATCCGGCTGGATATGTCCAGCTATTTGCTTTCCAGCTGAAATCAAAGCAGGGCTGAGAGAAAGCCTTTCCTTCCCTTGCCAACCTCCTAGCTTTGGCCTGGGCCTTCATCCGAATTGAATTGAGCTAAAGCAAGGTTATTTGGCACCTGCAGGGCTGTTGTTGACCAGAGCACCTTGAATTATCACCACACTTGTGCCAAAAATATCGAGCATGCTGTGCAGGGCCTGTCAGTCTTTTGGGGTAGAAGTTATGACCTCCTTTGTAAAATATGGCCAGATTTAGTGATTGAAAGTGCTCTGCAAGAACTAGAATAATGGATATATAATAATACATATAATATATAATTTATATATATAAAATATAAAAATCATATATTATTATATACCATTATGTGTATATAATAATGAAGGGCACACCCAGACCCCAGCAAGGGGAGCAGTGTTCAGATCCCCCCAGGCATGTGGGTCTCAGCCAGACCTCAGCCATGCCCAGGACACAAGGAGGTGTCAGGCGATGTCCTGGTGCTTGTGAAAGGAGCTGGGCTGTCATCTCTCCAGCCTTGAGAATGACAAATTCACAGCTGCAGTTTGCAAGGAGCCCGTTAGCTCAGAGGCCAGACCAAAGTACTCGGTCCTGGAACGGGCTCTCTCGGCGGGGGGAGGGGGGTGGTGAACATCCACCCAAGCCCTGCGGCATTGGGCCGTGCCCAGACCTCAGTAGTGTGCAACTGCCTCGTGTTGTCCATCATCCGTTACATGGTGCAAAGGGATGGAGAAGGTCAATCACAGTGCATGAGGTGGAAAATGCACCCTGGAGCCTGGATAGACTGCGGAGGAGTCCACAAAGACTATCAGCTCTCCCTCCCATCCACACGCACAAGGTATATCTGAGCCTTGCACTGATCTGGAGCAAGGCAAGACTCAAGGATCTGGGATGTCTGATCATCCATTTGCTTCTTCTCTTTGCTGCCTTTTATTTTTCACAACTCCAGCCCCACATCAGAACACAGCATGGTGTGTCTGGCACTGTGCAAGAGCGGGCAGGAGGTGCCAGAGCTGGTGCTGTGCACCTCAAGGCAGCGGAGCAGAGATGGGACCCCAGAGATGTCGGAGCAGGGACCTTCGGGGACAGCCTTGGAGTTCGATGCAGTAGCATCCCCTGGATCTCCATGGGGCTCAGTCTGTGCACTGGGGGGGGTAACTCTGACTGGGAAACACAGGGAGGGAAGGGGCTGAGAGAGGAGGAAGGTCAGGCTGGAGTGCTGACCCCGTCGACACTGTGACACCACATCCATCACATCTCCTGTCCCAGGGTTGGGAAGGCTTTGGGTCTGTTTTCAGGTGCCTTTTAGAAACCTAATTTTGGCCCTTTGATTAACACTTGTGTATTTGCACACATACACCCTCACATGCAGGGACATTTATTATGCACAAACATGTTCATGTGGGCAGACACCCTCATGCACCCACATGTTAAAATCTGTGTCAGACGTCCCTGATGCCAAGGACCCAGGTAGGCAGCCCTGAGCTGCACCAGGAGCCCACATCCTCCTGCCCTCACACCTGGGCTCCATCTCTCCTCTCTCCCTCCCTATCGCACACATTAAAGGATTACAGTGTGATCTTTTCAATCTCTCTGTCAATAGATTTCTTTTTTTGCCAGCCGATTTTTTTCCAGCTCAAGCTCTTTCACTTCATTAATGCGCCCAGAAGGGAAGAGCAGCTGCCTGCATTGTCTGTCTATGAAAATTTCTTGCGCTGCTGGATTTGTAAAACAACTGATTAAAGACAATGCAATTAATTATTCCTTGATGAAATAGTGGAAATTATCCTGAAAAATGAAGAAATTTAACAGTGGAACATTAAATCCCCATAATTATGTCATTTCTACAAAGGGGGCAGGGAGGTGAAGTATAAAAATAAAATCCAGCCGCAGACTCTGTGCTGGCATCTTGCCGGGTACCGTGGGACACAGTGCCCCCCGGCCACCTCCTGCCTTGGATCACTGCCCTGCAGGGTCCTCTGGGCACCCTGTGGAGACCCCCGGCATGAGCAAGAAGCACAAGCCAAGGGTGGCCAGTCCATGCTGTGCCCTTGCATGTTTGTCCAAGCCCTCTCCTGTGCCGCAGGCTGGGTGTGAGCATCCAGCTGTGCTTACAGCATCCTCTGTCACGTAGACCCTGGGGCGGGATGAGGGGAAATGCCCACACCCTGGCACCACTGGGACAGCCCTGGAAACTATGAGGTTCCTTAGAGAGGAAGCTGTGGCCCAACCTTCCTCATCCCCACCCCTGCTCCTTGCAGAGAAGATGAGGCTTCAGCTCCAGGTCCTCCCAGAACCCCAGCACCCATATCCTGCCCTGTCATTGTGGGCAGCATCATGTGCAGCTGTGGGGACCCCAGATGGGCTCCCAGGATCTGCCCATTCCCCTTGCACTGGCTGTACCTCAGCTCCTGGGGTGTCCCCCAAGCCAGGCTCTTGCAGTCGTCCCCTCTGTGTCTTCCCAGCATGATCTCCACCCACCCAACTCCTCTAGCATCCTCATGCTTTCCTTTGGCTGTCTCTCACCTGTCATCACTCCACAGGCAGTCCCCATTCCCACCACCAATTCCCAGCTCCTTTTCCTCTTGTTCAGCTCTGCATCCTCCTGCCACTGGCTCTCTCTGCCTCCCTGGTCCTACCCCTCGCTTTTCCCCACCATCTCCTGCTGTCAGCATCCCTGCCAGACCCATGAACCTGGGTATCACTCCATGTGCCCCCGCTGCATCCAACGCTGACTCTCATGCTTGTGCGTGTACCAGTGCGTTTACTGGTGTGTGTGTGCCGGTGCCTGCACGCCATCAGCACAGGGAGAATCCCCCCACGGGAGGAGGGATGTAATGCTGAATCACAGTCCCGGCGCGGGGGAGCGCGGGAGGCAGGGGGAGCACGTTGCATGGGGAGAGGATATGCCTCCTCCACACTCGCAGCTGGGGACTGTTGATTTTATTTATTTATTCTATTCTGGGATTTATCAAACGTGGGACTGGAGCCTTCCCGAGCCTGGTGTGTGTGGAACGAATCCAAGCCCCACATACCACCTGCCGAAATGTAATTACCAGATGCGTTAAATGAATAAATCTTCCGGGCACCATTTTCTGTTAGCGCTGTTAAACCCACAGGGAAAGCCTCCAACTCTGGTCCGAGCGGCTGTGCCACCTCTGTCACTCTGAGTCCCCTGCGTACCCTGGACATGCGGTCTGGGACCTGGACAGGTCTGCACTGAGCTCCACTGGGATCTCACCTCTGGGTCATCACCATCAGGTCATTTGGAACCAGCTTTATGTCCCTCAGTCCTTCTCAGCAAGAGAGGAGGACCTGTAATGGAGACCCTGCCCGTGGTGTGGATGCTGTAGCTCTAGGAGGGGTAAAGCACACAGATTTCATGGTTTATGGTAAGGAGCAGAGAGGGCTGCAGGGATCTGAGAAGGGACATCCCTGCGGGATGTCATGCAGAAGGCAGGCAGGGGGTGACCAGAGGGGTGCTCTATTTAAAGCTTTGGTGAGTGAAGAAGAGTGCTGGGGCCTGGGAGTGGGAGAAGGTCTCAGCCTTGGAGACCAGACACCCTCAAACTGGCATCAGGAATGGGTCTAGGGGTTGGGTGGTTGTGGCTCATGCCTCTTTCTTTAAGAAAAGCACCCAAGGAGGATGTTCGTGCTCTTTTGGGAGAGGACATTCATTTTTATTTCATTCCTAATACCTCTCCACTAAGTTCCTCTTGGTGGGGCTGGCTGAAGTCCGCAGATGCAGCTCTTACAGAAAAGAATTTAGTCTGCAAAATGGTCTTGAAGTCAGCCACAGCCAGGCACGTATTCCCGTATTCCTGCTTGCTCATCCTTCAAGGGGGTTCTTGGGCAGGCTTTGCTTTCTGTTTATCAAAGCATTTCAGAAAAGTCTGCTCTTTCTGTGAGCATCTACTGCCCTCCTTTTAGAGCTTTTAGCTAGAAACAAAGCATGAAGAGTTCCATCATGTGCCGGTTAATATTTTTCTAATTCCAGTTTAAAAAAAAACCAAAACAGTCATTAATGGGAATGTAGGCTTAAGGAGTCTGGGTTTTGAGGACAGCTCATAAAAATTGTTTTGCACCCATTTTCTGACCATTTCTACTAATCACATACCATGAAATGAACAGTTTGCAAACACCCCATGGGCTGAAATTTGTTTGCATAAACTATTCAGTGAACACTTGCAGATAACAAATTCATTTGCAGAAATCAGGATCAGCTTCTCAGCAATTCGCAAATGGGAAATAATAAAAAAACAACTTCCAATGAATTGTGCACAAGGAGCTTCTTCCTGCAGGATCAGAGTCATCTTCCCAGTGATGCAGATGGTTTTGGTGGTGGTGCAGAAGTGCCACCAGAAAGTGGCTTTCTGGTGCAGTCAGAAATACCAAGAATCATTTGTGGTCAATAGTTTGTGGTGGTTTTATATAAAAAAAATGCCACAGGTTGTGTCAGAGGCTTCCCAAGGAAATGGGTAGGTATTTCAGAATCACAGATCCAAACTGGGTTTACAGGAGAGGTGCGGAGCTCCCAGGGAGTCTGTACGCAGTACCAAGTGGGATTAGGTTGTAAACGAGACCTTTCCAACACAGTTCTCATTTGGTTTTTGAACAGAGCAGAATTATTGGATATTTGACTTTTTTTTGGTGCTGACAGCTGGTGAACCCAGCCATGGGGCCTGCTAAATGGGACCCGCTTTTATGCTGCCTCCCCTGAGCATGCATGCAACAGACAAGCCAGCAGAGATCCCTGGGGTGGATGGGATGAGCAGGGCTTTGAAGGTCCCTCTCTACCTAGGGAAAGCTGTGTTGGATGGTGCTGGCATCTCTGTTGCTGCGGTTTCCTCATGCTTCCCCCAGGTATCCATGCTCCTGGAGCTATTCTGCAGTTTCTATTATTTAGGAGTGAAAAATACAATTGGACTAGCAGAGTGTGCAGCTATCCCAAAGCAGAAAAATTGAGTACAAAGAAAAGCCAAGTTTGCAATCATCATTTTTCCTTAAAAAAAAAAAAAGATATTTTCCCCTCCAAAGAAGAAAATTTCATTTCGGACAATTTTTCACGTTATAAATGCCATTTGATTCTTCTTGCTAACCCTCCAATACTGAGAGGGATGTGCTGACACCCAGACTATCACAATTCTAAAGGGGTGCAAAAAATGACTCACCCCAGCTATTGGGTCCCATTTTCCCCATGGCAGCCATGCTGCTGGTGACATACCCTGCTTCCCACCACCTAGTCTAGTGGCATTGGGAAGGGTTGTGTCCTCTCCTGTCATGGATGCTCCTCTGCAGGAACTGGAGCAGACCTGTCTCTGCTTGGTTCAGTCCATCTCTGGGAAGGTCCTTGGTTGTTGCATGACAAGGGGACAAGAGCAGAGCTGTCTTCCAGCTGCTTGTAACAGACCACCAGTCTCTGGAGCAGGCAACAGGACAACGAGGGAGCAAAAGATCACAGAATCACAGACTGGCAGGGATTGGAAGGGACCCCTGGAGATCATCTCCTCCAACCCCCTGCCAAAGCAGGGTCACCCAGAGCAGGTCACACAGGAACGTGTCCAGGTGGGTTTGAATGTCTCCAGAGAAG
>JAOXJM010000009.1:7116357-7132408 GCA_026413425.1 Tringa solitaria | reverse complement strand
CCACCTCTCTGGGCAGCCTCTTCCAGGGCTCTGCCACCCTCACAGGAAAGAAATTTTTCCTCACACTCAAATGGAATTTCCCATGTTCCAGTTTGTGCCCGTTGTCCCTTGTCCTGTCCCCAGAAAAGAGTCTGGACCCATCCGCTTGCCACCTGCCCTTTAGCTATTGCTCAGTATCGATGAGATCCCCTCTCATCTGTTCTTCTCCAGCTGAAGAGCTCCAGGGCTCTCAGCCTTCCCCCATCAGAGAGATGTTCCAGCCCCTCTTCATCTTCATAGCCTCTGCTGGACTCTGCTCAGTTGTTCCTTGTCTTTCTTGAACTGGGGAGCCCAGAACTGGTCCCAGTGCTCCAGATGTGGCCTCACCAGGGCAGAGCAGAGGGGCGGGATGACCTCCCTTGACCTGCTGGCCATGTTTTTTTTAATGTCCCCTAGGAGACCATTGGCCTTCTTGGCCACAAGGGCACATTGCTGGCTCTTGGGCAACCTGTTGCTCACCAGGACCCCCAGGTCCCTCTCTGCAGAGCTGCTCTTCAGCAGGTCACCCCCTGACTTGTACTAGGTGGTTGTTCCTCTCCAGGTGCAGGACCCTGCATACCATGATGGGGCTGGAACCAGCCAACAGACCCCAAGCACTAGGATATCCCTCCTCCTCCTTTCCCTGCCTTGTCCTGGCCAGCAGGACCTTAGCCGCCTGTAGGGAGCCCACCCCCCTCCATCACAGCAGCTCAGACTTTCCAGGAAGGAACTGAGCTCCAGGAATTAAAAGCTTTGCAGTGAGATGTGACAAAAAGGAAGAAAATGCCTTCAAATGCACCTCCTTCATCTCTCCCAGCACTTCACCTTTCCGTCGGCTTCAGTGATTTCACAGCCTCTGGAAAAGAAGTAGAAGAAGAAGGAAAAAAAAATGGTTAGGAACTTGCTGAATAAATCATATCCGTTCCCTCCCTCACCTCCCTCCTTTCTTTTGTGCAAATCAAAGGCTGGGAGCTGCCAGGAGCTGACAACGGTGCCCCCAGCCCCCACCTCGCCATTCCTCCCGGCCCCCATCCTCGGGAACTTTGGGGGAATACGCGGCGGTTTCAGAGGCAATCAAACTCTGACAGCCCAGCTGGAGGGACGGAGGGGGGAAGCGGGGAGCGGGGAGCGGGGAGCGGGAGCGCTTTGCTGCTGTCGCTCCTGCAGGCACTTGCTGGCTGCTCCCCGTGGGTCTTGTAGTTTGGAAACAAGGTACCGAACATGTGGGGAAGGCTGATAATCTCCAAAGTGTCTGTGATTAAGTGAAACCAGCAAATTGAGATGCTTAGACAATTAATAATCTTGGCGTGAAAAAACTGGAAGAATCAAAGAAGAACGGAGGGTCTGGGGTTTATTTTTATTTGGTTTTATTTATCTTATGTTATTCCTCCCTCCCCCCCATCCTTCTAATTTCCTAAGCTTCTTCCAGTTAGATTTGAAGCAAGAGGGAAGGCAGGAGCACTCCCTGCCCCAAAATGCTCCTGCTCACTGCCCATCCCTGGGAGCAAGGGGTCAGGCATGGCCACCTTGCTGCTGCCGGCGCAGAGGGAGGTGACCCTGGGCTGCCGGCAGCGTCTGATGAGGCTGCCAGCTGCACTCCCGTCACTGCCACGCTGCTTAATTCCGCAGGGCAAGGGAGGTGGCAGCGTGCCCATGGCAGCCCACTCGCAGGCAGGGCTGGCAAATGGTGCTCTGTCTGCACCCGGCTCCTGGGACCGCAGGATGGGCAAAGCCAACAGCATCGCAGACCATGGACGCACACTTCCCCCCTGCCCTCCTGTACCTGTCCCTCTCCTGCTCTCTTGCACGCATGCAGGTGGTGGCTGGACCATTAAGGAGGTTGATCCCATACGTGAGCCTGGCCCCTGTGGGGCAGATGTTAAATGTCCATGCCAGATCCTGTCCCTGCACCGCTGTGTGCCCAGTGCTCTTGTCCACTCCATAACACCCTGCTGTTGGGTCAGGGTATCACTGTATAACCCATGGCGAGCTCAGGGCATGCACCAGCACAGCCTGACATTGTCAAAAGTGCAGCCAGGAGCAGGGCAAAGGTATCTTTGGGCAATTCCTCCTATTATCCCTGTACCCTGCATCCTTTGAAAGCCAAAGTGTCACTGTCAAAGTTTGTGTCACTGGTTCCGCCTCACCTGGATGCCATCAGTGCCCCAAGTGTAATTACAGAATCACAGAATCTGAGCATGATATGGGGCTGGAAGGGTCCTCTGGAGATCATCTCCTCCAGCCCCCTGCCAGAGCAGAGTCACCCAGAGCAGGTCCCACAGGATCGTGTCCAGGTGGGGTTTGAATGTCTCCAGAGAAGGAGACTCCACCACCTCTCTGGGCAGCCTCTTCCAGGGCTCTGCCACCCTCACAGGGAAGAAGGTCCTCCTCATGTTTAGATGGAACTTCTTATGTTCCAGTTTGTGCCCATTTCTTCTTATCCTGTCACTGGGCACCAGTTAAAAAAAGACTGGCCCCATCCTCCTCACACCCACCCTTTAAGTATTTATATCCCTGTGATGAGCTCCCCAGCATTGGCCAGCCTGTACCTTTGAAGGGCACAGAACCAGCACCATATCAGACTTGGAGGGTGCAACCAATAGATGGTGGGGGGACCAATTAGATAGTCAGGAACCAATTTAGTCTGCAATGAAAGCACATTAGGGCTGTGAGTCATCATGGGACCCACCGACTCCTTTCAACAGAGACAAGGACCCTCTGGGCAAATTCAAACCCTCGTGTCACTCCTGTGCTAACATGGGCAAGGACTCAGCCCCAGTGCAGTGGCTTTGTGTGCTCCCTAGCCTCTTCCCTCCCAGCCCAGGGCTGTGTTAAAAGCTCTGGGGATGGCCTAGGCCCCTCCACTTGACTTTCAGGTTTCATGCTGTACTTGCTCTCCCCAGATAAAGCTTGGAAGAAGCTGTGTGTTTGCAGGACTCTCCAAAAGCTGGAGCTGCCCTGGCTTCCCAGGCTGCCCATGGGACATGCCACCATTTGTACCTGCCAACCCTGCCAAAAGCTCAAGTGAAAGGACAATATCCCAAGGGTGGGGAGCTGCTCTGCTGGGAACTTCGTCCCCCCAGACCAAAGCATCTAATGGGGACCTCTGGGTTCACCCCAGTCTCCCAATGCCAGAGCAATTGCAGAGGTCTGGAGCATGTAGAGAGATTCCTGACCAGCGCCTACAGCCACGTTCCTGCTTGCTCAGGGAAGCTCTATGCTGCAGCAAACATACTGAAGAGCTGGGCACCCTCTTTGTCCTCACACTCCCCTATTTACCTGACGTTGGTTTTGCCCCTTTGCCCCTCTAACCTTCATGACATTAGATTTCCACTTCTTAAAGGCAGCTCAAGCAGCCCTTTGTATATCACTTTTTGACCAAGTTTCATTTCTTTTTCCTTCATCTCCCGTGTCTTTATTTGTTTAGAGTTTTATCTCTGGGATTCCAATTCCTCCTCGGGAGGTTGTTGCATAAGTAGCCTCCATACTGATTGCAAGGATTTTAATTTGGTAGCTTTCATCTTAAGCTGTTTCTAAGGCACTTCCTCGTTTGTTTAAAATCACCCTGCCTAAAGCTTTCGAACAGTTTTTCTGGTTTGATACTTCCCAAAGGGCTGTGGGACTTAATTAGAGTCCCTGCTCCTTTGTGGTTCAGTGACAGTTGTCTGGATTAAGTCAAGAGTTGCCACTTCATTTGTGTGCCCCAGACCTTGCCTTGCAGCTCTGACGTTGAGACATCTCCCATGCGATTGGGATCTCTTAACATGCAGGTAGCTACGGCCACTCGTAACTGCTCTGCAGTTTCCCCGTGACCTCCTGGTCCCTAGGCTGCCTGGCTGTGAGAGCCAAAGGAACACAAAAGCCCAGGGGAACACAAAAGCCCAGGAGACAAGGCTCTTCCAGCCAAAGTGAGGATGGATGCCCAGCCAGCATCCAACAGAGAAAGCCTCTTTTTAGAGAATGGGGAAGTAGGTGGAAGGGAGAGCAAAGCAAGGAGCATGAGCAGAGGAGTGAAGGGAGGAAAGGGGAATCACAGAATGGTAGGGCTTGGAAGGGACCTCTGGAGATTGTCTCCTCCAACCCCTTGCCAAAGCAGGTCCACCCAGAGCAGATCACAAAGGATCGTGTCCATCGTGTCCAGGCAGCTTTGAATGTCTCCAGAGAAGGAGACTCCACCACTTCCCTGGGCAGCCTCTTCCAGGGCTCTGCCACCCTCACAGGAAAGAAGTTTTTCCTCACACTGAGACGGAATTTCTCATGTTCCAGTTTGTGCCCGTTGCCCCTTGTCCTGTCTGCAGAGAAGAGTCCGTCCCCATCCTCTCAGCATCTGCCCTTTAGCTATTGCTCAGCATCGATGAGATCCCCTCTCAGTCTGCTCTTCTGCAGCTGAACAGCCCCAGGGCTCTCAGCCTTCCCCCATCAGAGAGATGTTCCAGCCCCTCTTCATCTTCATAGCCTCTGCTGGACTCTGCTCAGTTGTTCCTTGTCTTTCTTGAACTGGGGAGCCCAGAACTGGTCCCAGTGCTCCAGATGTGGCCTCACCAGGGCAGAGCAGAGGGGCGGGATGACCTCCCTTGACCTGCTGGCCATGTTTTTTTTAATGTCCCCCAGGAGACCATTGGTCTTCTTGGCCACAAGGGCACATTGCTGGCTCATGGACTACTTATGTGCACTTACGTCAACTTTATACACACTCTTTTCCAACCCCTTGGCTGGCAACTGCAACGCCAGTTGCTCAAGACTGGCCTGGGGTGAACGCACAAGGGCAGAGACAGCTGTGCAGCCCACCAGGATAAGTCCACCCCACACAGCACCCCAGAGCTGCTGGAGCCCATCCAGAGCGAGGAGGATCTCTGTAGGGCTGACCCTGGGGAAGGGGGACTGGTTTAGGAGAGGTACAATGCACTGGCACAAGGAACATTGCATTCCAGGGTCCAAGGTGACCCTGTGCAAGTTCTCCAGTGTAGGGAGAAGCCTGCCCCAGCTAATGCCTGTACCCTGGCATCCCTTGCTCAACATGGGAGATCATCTCTGCCCATCACACTCCCCTCCCCCTTCTACCATCTCCTTTTCTGATATGGGTCTCCTCTCATCCCTTTCTCCTCCCTGGTGATGCCTCCATGGTCTGGCTTTCTCCAAACTGGAAGGGAGTTGGGCTGTGAGGGTCAACCTCAGGCCAGCTCTGACATCCTTCACAGCAGGGGTGTTTGCCCGAGCCCCACCTCTGGTTTACGGGATGTTATTTATACTGATTTAATTGGTGTCAGTTTAATTGGCTCATCCACCTCCCATATGTGTTGGGAAGGGGCCAGAGAGAGCATTAAAGGATCATTACACATTACGGGCGTCTTTCTCCATCTCCTCTCTGCCACTCCTTCCCCTCCCTTACATTTTAGAGAGCCAGGATGCTCTGGCATGAGGTGGGAACCTTTTCTGGGAATCCTTACTATGGGAACCTTATCAAAACCAGACAAAATTGCTGTTTGTACCTGAAGCCACATCTGCAATGCCGAGTGCTCCCCCTTCCCACTGGTCCCCCAGGAGCTTCCAGTCAGGGGCATCTCTGCAGGGAAGACCCAGCACCAGTCCCCAAGTCCTGCAGGAACTGTCATGCCTTGAATGCTGACTGCAGTGGGTTACAAAGCCTGACGCGATCCCTTCCAGCACTGCAGCTGCGGTGGCAACTGTAGCTCAGGGACAGTCACCAGTCAGGGGTGGATGGTTGTGTGCCCCAAGGATTTGAGGCGAGCATCCCTGTGCAAGGTGTGCATTAGATGGGGTGGCCTCGGGACAGGCTCAGAGGAAAGGGGATGCTCTGCACCACAGAGGGACAATGAGGGTGACAGGGACTGGGACGTCAAGTGGGGAGGGGTATTATCCACTTGGGGAGCATGAAGGGACAATCCAGGATCCCATGTGCTCACTGCCCTCCAGATGTATCAGCCCCAGGCTCCTCCACACTGCTCTGATATCCTCGGCCCTGCCCTGCATCACCCTGCTGCCAGCCACTACTCCTGGATGAACCTGTCCCTGCCCCAGACAGGACTGGCACCCCCTCCTGGGACCCCGTGAGACTGGGGGCTAGGCTAAATCACCACTTCTTTTCCCCTCCCAGGGGTGCTCTGTTTCCCAGGTGGTCTGGACACACACCCACAGTCCTTTTGCTGGCGTGCAGATCAGGGCACCCCCTGCCATTCAGTCACCTTTCCCAGACCCCTGCTGTGCCATACGCAGCAACAGGGCTGTCCCCAGAACTCCCTTCCTGGACAGATGTGCCCAGTGTACCCCAGGAACTTCCAGCATCCCCGGGCAGAGCCACACACCCCTCCGACTCCCAGCTCTGCAAAAATCAAGTGGGAGACGTGCCCCAGCCCCACATGTCCCGGCGCTGAGCTCAGCGCCCTGCAGCAGCACAGATGTCTTCTGAGCTAAATAAGGGAATCAGCCAGAACTGTTAAGTTCTGTACCCTGTGGAGGCTGGAGGCAAGACAGTGACAATTATAAGCATTATAGCAGGAACCCTACTATGCCAAGCACTGCACGTGCACCGAGGGAAGCAGCTCTTCCCCAGCAGCCTCAGGGCATTTCTACCACTTGCTCTCAGATGCCAAGGTTTTGCTGCTGGGCACCATGGGCCAGGGATTCACAGGTCCCTGAGGGGTGTTGCAGGAAGGGAACAGAAGCTTTGGGCTTCTCCTCGACCCCTGGCTTCCTTCAGGGTTTTGCTGGGACATGCCATGCCGCCCTCTGCAATTCAAGGAGAGGCAGCTGGGGATGGGACACAGAGTGGGGGGTGACGTTCCCAATGCTGTACAGAGGGACCCTGCCCTGCCCACCCCAGGAGGAGGGTGATCCCCAGGATAAGACACGGGGTCCTCGTTTTTCCCCTCTGACAGACCCATTGCTTTCCTAAACTGCTTGTGGAAATCCACCATGGAAGGAAACCCCGGAGAAGTGAGCTGGAGCACTGGAGCCGGGCGAGTGTTGAGCGCGGGTGCAGGCTCCGAGAGGAGCTGGCTGGGGAGCCCGGTGATGCTGCCAACTTGGCATGGATCAGGCAGCAGCCCCAGTCCCAAGCCACCCAAGCTGTTGGGAGTGGGTATAAAACAGACCCTGCTGGCCGGTCCCCAAGGGGAAGAGCTGGCTTGGGCAGGAAACATCATTACTGACATTTAAGAGCTGGGGAAAAAGCGCCCAGTTGGCAGGCGGGGAGAGCAGTACCCGGTACTCCAGCAGCCCTCCTCCCCCTCAGGGCTGCAGTCCCCTCTCTCATGCCTCACCACTGTCTCCATCTCCCACTGCCGTTTCCCTTCACTGTCTACAAAACAGCCCACGGCTGCCACGCTCCTGTCGTGGCTGCTCACTGTGACCGGCAGAGAACTGCTCAGTCCTGGATGTCCCCAGATCCCCTGGAACAGAGAGATCTCTGCAGATCTCAGCATGCCAGCCACAGGATCAAGGGTGTTTCCCATCCCATGCCAGCCTGGGACATGCAGGACAAGGCTGGCCTGGGATGGGAGCTGCACTTCTAGCTCACGAGGGTTCCTGGGGCAACACCAGCCCTGCTCTGCAGGGAAACACCTGGGAGAAGGATGCTGTGCACCAGCCTGGCTGTGTTAAAGGATCACAGGCTGAGGATTCCACCAGCACCAGTTGCCCCATCCTTGAGTGATGCTCTCCCTGCAAAAGAGCACATGGAAAACCCCATCCCACCAGAGTGTGAGCCAGGGCAGCCTCCAAACTCGGCTCCCAGTGGGCAGCTGAACCTGACTCAGTGAGAGCTGGAGCCCCGCTCTGCAGACATCTCTGGCTCCCTGGTGGGTTGACTCACCTCCTGCTGTTGGAGGAAGAACTGGGGTGAGCAACTTCACAGAACCCTGTGGTCAGGGCAGGAATGTCTGCGGGGCCAACTGGGAGCACTTGGTGGATCATCTCTGTGGCTGTGGGGTACCGAAGGTGAATTATAGAATGGTTTATGTTGGAAGGGACCTTAAAGACCACCCAGTTCCACCCCCTGCCCTGGGCAGAGACACCTCCCACCACACCAGGTTGCTCTAAGCCCCCTCCAACCTGGCCTTGAACCCCTCCAGGGATGGGGCAGCCACAGCTTCTCTGGCCAACCTGGGCCAGGCTCTCACATCCCTCACAACAAAGAATTTCTTCCTGAAATCTCATCTCCATCTCCCCTGTTTCAGTGTCAAACTCTTCCCCCTCATTCTATGGCTCCCCTTCCTGACCAGGAGTCCTTCCCCAGCTTTCCTCTAGGCCCCCCCAGGCACTGTCAAAACTCAGCCTCAAATACCAGCCTGAACCCAGCAGTGCCACACATCCCTGAGAACCAGGATGATGCAGAAAAACCTGGAGCTTCTCCTCCTGGAGAAGGAGGGTGGGTGGATGGGCAGAGGGATTGGAGCAGGAATGCCGGGCTCGGAGTCCCTGATCGGGTGCAGCCCTGGATGAGGGGATGAGGAAGATGGAAAGAGCACACAGGCAGGGGATGGGGATGCCGGCTGCTGCAGGGAGCTGGAGGTATCAAAGCAAACCCCATCCCTCCAGAGCCAGGAGTTCATTCCTGGGCAGCCAAAATCTCTTCCTGGGCTAACTAACTCATGTCCCCAGACTGGAGTCCAGCAAAAAGCAGGAGGGAGAGCAGGGCCTAGCTCACCCCAAAGCCACTGTTAGCACAAGATCCCCTCAACCCACCATCATCCCAGGGCAGCATCAAGAGACAAACTCCACACAGAACCCTGGGGGATGCACGTGTGAAGTCCTCAGGGCTGGTCGTGGTCCTGCCGACATCTCCACTGGTGGAGCAGCACATGGCTCCAGGTGTAGGCAGTGGCCAGGGATGCTACCCAAACACACAACCCCTGAAAATTGGTCCCAGCCCCATGGGCTGCCAGTGAAACCCAACATGAGCATCTCTCGTGGTGCCCACTGTGTCGAGATGGAGCGTGTACCTGCGAGCACAGATGGTAAACTCCAACAGCAACAGAAATGCAGAGATCATAATTATCTGAACATAATGAAGGGTTTCATTAAATACACTTGGAAAACAACTCAGCAGCCGCACAAAGTTAAACTGCTGGTCTCAACTCTCCAAACTATTTAAAATTTATTAGCTTCCCCTGCGGGTCTCAAGCTTTTAAGTACCAGAGAATTCTTGAAAATAAGATATTTTTTCCTTTCTTTCCCCCCATTTCTTTCCAGTGTTTTTTGGCCTCAGAAGTGTCGGGGGGGGGGGGGGGGGAACCATCAGTGCCCACTTCATTGCTCTCTCTGCCCCTGCAGACACATCTTCTCTCCCACCTGCCCCCTGTGACTGCTCCCCCTCCCCAGGCTGCTTTTTTCCAGGGCTGCAGAGCGCAGCCATGTCCAAAGGGATGATCAAATCAGAGGCACCTGCACACTGATCCCCGCTAAATCCTGGACTCCAGACTGCAGGTGGTTCTTGTTGCAAAGGGATTAGTAGGAGGCTGAATAAACCTGGGTTTGATCTAGTGCTAACTGGCATGGGGTAATGCCCTTGGCTAAGATGAGATTTACAGAGCTGTATCTCTTCATAATGTGTGAGGGGATGCAGCGCTGGGAAGATGCTCTTTTCTGCTCAGAAAGAGAAATTCCTGGTTTTGAATAACAGCAATAGCTCGGCGCTTAGAGAGGTGCAGGAGCCTGATGCTGGATCTGTGCTCAGCAAAGCTGAGGAAGGGCTGGCTGCACCCAGAGAGTTCAGGGATTTCTCCTCTCACCCCATATCTGTGGGGAAGGGTTTTGTGTCTGGAGAGGCAGGTAGCTCTGTGATGGGCCATAGTGGGCTGGGAGGAAGGAGACCTTGGCCGCAGTTGCAGCAGTGGAGCTGATGGCAGGGATGGGACTGGTTCTGGTGACACCAGGGGCTGGCCTGGAGCCCTGTCTCTCTACTGTGAAAGGTTGCAGTTGGTGACATGGGGAAGCTTCGTGGCCTCACCTCTGCTTTGGTGAACTACATTTGTGCTGAGGAAAAGCAAGGTGGGATCTTTTTCATGGGAGACCATAATACTTGGTGCCAGACTGCTTCATTAAAATATTCTGATTTATAGCCCCTGGTTTCAGGCTGGAAAGGAGCTTCAAATGTAGGGATGATGCAGTGAGATAAGTTAAAACTTAATATTTCTCCTCCTTGTGCGCTGGAAGCCCCAGGAGCTGTCACTGACATCCACAGTACTCTATTCTCCCACATTTTTGGAAATAACAGTGAACTGAGAAATTCAAGTTTTGGCCAAGCTTCTAATGAACTCTAATAGCATCATCCTGGGAATGCGCTCAACTGCAAAAAGAGATCAGCAAAAGCTGCTGGGAGGGGAGAGATATCAGGGGAGAGGGAAGGAAGGATCCCAGCCCCATTGCAGTGGGGCAGGAGAAGAAAATACAACTCCCCTTTGCCATTGCACCTGCAGCCTTGCTGTGCAACTGGACTCTTCCTGCCCGTGTCCTGAGCCCTAAAGGCTGTGTTCATCCGGGCTGTCATGCTCGGCCAGCTCAGAGCAGGCTCTCCCAGCACCCGATGATGGAGCCATGCTGTAAAGGAGGTGTCTGCGGGGCAGCGCGGGGAGCAAGCCATGTGCCCAGAGCTGAGGGAACCGAGCGGTGTTTGCACAAAGCCAGTAACAGGGTTGTTAAGTTACGAGAGAGCAGGGGACAGGCCTCGGAGCACTGCCGTGCTGAGAAACCCGTTAGGGGAGAGGCTGTGGGATGCAGGCATATTTGCCGTATGCGCTGCTGAGAGTTGGGTAGAGATAATGCAATTACAGGTGAATTAAAATAAACCCAACTTCCCAGTGACAACCAGCAGCTGCTTGAATCCTCAGAAAACCAGGGACAGGAGGAGGGGTTGTCTCCCCCTCTCTTGTAAAAGGGCTGCAGAACTTCACAGGGTAGCAGTATAGGAAGTCCCAGTCCCAAACATCCTGCAGGACGGAGATGGATTGGGGCCAAGAGGAGAGCAGGAGTCCCCAGAGCAAGTGAGTCTTGTCATTCCAAGTCCTTCTGAGCCCTGAAAGGAGGTGATGTGACATCAGGGAGGGTGGGACAGTACGTTTTCTCCCACCCGTGGGGCTGCCAGTCTGGTTTGGGGGGCAACTGGTGGAGGTATAGGAGAGATGTCGTGGGTGAGGATGGGGGTTGGAAGGCACACTTCTGCCTTGGCAGGGCTTTGGCTTTTTTTTTTTCCCTAGCACTCCACGTTGCTGCCTTGCTTGGGGAGACGACCAGGAGTTGAGAGCTGGGAGGAGAGGAGCACACATGGAGCAGGCAGCTGCTCCCCCAGCCAGGGTCCCCCAGGCACTGTGGCAACAGTGGCAAGACGTGGGCATCAGGTGCAGTTTTCTGGCAGCAGAGAGGTTTTTTCCTCCAGGAATTAACACAGGAGTGAGGCCAAGACTCTCAAAGCACTGATACGAGGAGTCTTGGCTGGGATGTGACATGCAGTACCCTGCTGCTCAGTTGCTGCTCTGACACGTGTGCAATGAGCTGGCCAGTCTCAGCCTACTCCAGCCCAGAAAAATGGGGCAGCTGACCCAGACAAGGGTGGCCAAGGAGTAGAATTCATCAGAAACTGGGCTCGGTCTCACTCACAAAGATGCTTGGCCCCCAAGATCTCTTCATAGGATGAGGAGGGATGAAGGGGTTCATGTTTTCTCCCTTTTATTGTCCATTCAAGCGTAGTGGGGGGCACCTTTTGTGGATGCCCCAAAGAAAGCAATTTATCTTCCCTCTTCTAAAATGGCCAGATGAGAGAAACTATTTCTTTCGCTAAATAAGCAGCTCCATACTGTGGCCTTGACTTTCTTCCCACCCAGAAAGGGCAAACTGGAGGGAGACAGATGTGAGTCAGAGGCAGGGAAAGTGCCTGCCTTCCCTCTCGGGTAGTCAGCCGTGTGGTGGCAGGAACCCTGCCTGCAGCCTGGCTCATCAAAGCCACTCCACTAAGCAGAAGGGGCAGCTCAGTGTGTAAGTTACACACTGCCCTGGGCAGGGCACACATCTGCAAAACAGCGATGCTCCACAGCCATGGCCCTGCCACTGTACCGGCCTCGGCCACGTGTCCCTGGCTGCCTGGACACGCGTGGGAGCGAGGGCTGCAGGCAGCGGGACAGCGGCTGGAGCTTGTGCTGCACCCCGAGAGAAACTTGCAGAGCTTGGCTAGGAAGAGGGAGGGCTTTGTCCCAAGGCAAGGGGTCTCCAAAGCTTGTCAAGGGCTGGGAGCAGCGAATCAGTCTCGGTGATGACCCTGTGGGAGATGCAGCAGGGAACGTGAATGCAGAGTGCGAGCACAGCTTGGCGGCTGGACCTCAGCTAAGCACAGACGCTCCAGCAGGCAGTGATAGTCTTTCCTGACCCAAAGGTGTTCCATCTCATCTGTTCCCACCACAGAACCTCCTCTGGAGGTCGTGGGGTGTTCCCATCATAGAACCTTCTCTGGAGGCCGTGGGGAGTGCTGTGGGCACTGATGGGTGGGAAGGGTAGGGACTTAAGGTCCAGAACATGCCAGGCTTCACTTTGATTGGTCCAGAGCCAAGTCTGTGGCTGGTCAGGGACATATGCCTGTATCCCACACCCTTTGCGGCCAGGTTGGAAGTTGCCAGTCGTGCTGGGAGGATGGTGCAGCTGAAGGATGCTTGGTGCCTTCTGTGAAGGTGGTCCACACGTCCACACCATGAAATTCCTCCCCTGTGTCCCACCAAAGGCAGGCCAGGGAAGGAGCTCATCCATGCGGCTAACCCTGGTGCTTCCCAAGAAGAGACAGGCTCTGTCCTGCCTTGGTGGTGCTCAGGGGTGGCCTGGAAAGGTGGATCTGGAGGGAGATGCAGCTGCATGCCACGTGGGGAACTGCGGTTGAATCTCCGAGGCTACTCTACCTTCAGCTCCCAGCTGGAGCTGGGGGGGTCCATGGTCCTAAGCTCTGTTGGTGTATGCGAGGGCTCTGAACTTGCATGGTCAGGGCTGTGCACGTGCCTGTGCAGAGGAAGAGGAGAGGATTTTGTTTTCCATCTCAATCAGCCTGGTCTCTTTAGCGAGCTCTAACAAAGGGACGGTGGCTTTTCATGCTGCTCTTGATCTCGGGGCCAGTAGCAAAATCCTCCCAGCAGGTCCCTGGGCACCGTTCCCTTCTCTCTCATCCTGCAGCGATGCTGGAAACACTGCAGGCGGTACAAGTAGAGGGCAGGATTAGTGATGCAGAGCCATGCGGAGCCAGGAGGGGAATTGTGCTCCAGGAGCAGGCAGCCCTACCTGCGCGCTACCTCTGCGCCGTGTCCTGGTCCCGGCAGCCAGCACGGGCTGGGGACAAGTGGCCATTCTGTGCAGGCAGCCGGCTAAGGGGGCTTTTGGATCAGTGTTTTCCTCTCAGTTGAACAACTCCCATGGTTAGAAGTGGTGCCCCCTGCCAGTAGCATTGCAGCAGTGGGTTTCTGGGGGTAGCAAGGCAAATCAGCATGCAGGGGACATGTCCTGACTGTCACCAAAGTCCTCGGTGACCTTGCAGGAGAGTCCTCCTGACTCCACAACTGTGCTCTCTCTCCTCTTCACCAATCCTGCCCAGGTGAGGCTGGGGGCTGTGTCCTGCTATCCAGAGGAGCAGTTCTGTCTCCCCAACCAGTTCCCACCTCCTCGTCCCTGGTATGTTCCAGTTGATTTCGGTGAGGCGCCATTTCCTCTCCATGCTGCAGAATAGAAAAGGATTTTACTGATTTTTTGTTGTTTTTTTCCCCTCTATTAAGTCTGTGACTAGAACATTGTGGCTTTTAAGTTTATTCCAACTGTTTGATATTTTACATAATCGTATTATTTATGTGACAAGATTAGAAGTACTCTGCATGCTGACAGGCAACCAGCACACACGCAATTTCTTGCCAATCCTTCACGAATTTGCATTGTATTCCTGACTTCTTAGAGCCTGTGCAGATTGTAGCGTTAGGCAGAGAGAGAGGTGTGTAGTGAAACAGAGGGGGAAGGTGGAGAAGACGGGAGACAAGCTGCTCATCCGAGAGCTGTTGGCTCCCTCCTGTCCTTTGAGAGCTTTCACCCTTTGCAGAGCAGGTGCCCAGCACTCAGCGCCCGTCACACTGGGGCTAATGGAAATACCTGGCCAGGCTTCAAACCCTTGGCCTCTAACAGCAAGTGCTAAGCACACAAAGGTGTTTGGTTTAATATCCCGCTGCTCGCCCGTGGGATACTTGATTTATTCTATGCCTGTAAACATTCATTTCACACCTAAACAGGGGCAGGTTCATCACTTCTGCAATCATCATTTATTCATGTCGTGAGGGTTGCAGGAAGCAGAGATAAATGGATTTCCGTGAAATTGGTGCTCCAGGCTGCTCAGGAGCCTCCATCCTTCTCACCAGGCTCCAGAGCAGGGTGGGAAACTTTCCCTCTTCATCTCCTCCACCCTGGTGCTTTGGCACAGCATCCTCTGCAGAGCTGTGTCGTGCCTCAGGCCAGGATGTGGTGCAGTTGGAGGGCTCTGACCCTGGCACCAGCCAGGGGACACGAGGCTCCATCACTCCCACGTGTCACGAGGTCTCAGCCATGCTCAAGGGACAGCATGTGCAGAGATATCTTCCTGTGGGTCTTTGCTTTGCTGTCTTTCCACTGCTTTGGGGGAGCTTTCTTTTCTCTGGATTAAGGCAAGTATTTGCTGACTACCCTTTTTGAGGGGGCAGATAATATCCACCTTTTTCCAGAGGAAAAAGCCCTGCCTTTTGCGCTGCAGGCAGAGGATGCCTGACTGAGAGGGATTAGTGCTGCATTACACCTCACAGCCATCCTGGCGGCCATAGACTTGGGACAGAGGTTGGGACCTAGATGTGCCTTCTTGCATCCACCAGGGCTGGAATAAAACCTCCTCAGTGCTTGCAGGACATCACACCCCTGATGGGAAAATCCTATATCTGGCTGGCCCTCAGCCAACTGGTGCTCCCCCGGCACACCCCAGGATGGCAGAGCAAAACCCAAACCACCAGAGATGGATGTGCCCTCCCTAAATAATTCATGGCTTGAGCTCGCGCTTGGCTTCCTTTGTTATCTCGTTACGAATGAAAAAATGAACCAAGATTAAAGAGCTCTGGCTCCGTTTCCAAATTTATGGGCATTTAAAATGTGATGTTTGAGTCTGTTACTCCTCTGAGTTTTGTCAAGCTGATTCAGTGCAGAGCAGCGTGGGCATCATGCTCCCAGCCGGCCCGGGGCACCGCCATGCTCAGATGTGTCAGACGACAGTGAGCATCCTGACCACCCCCAGGGATGAGTGGATCTGGAGGGCTCACAGCCATGTGGGCGCAGGACTTCGTGTAGTCCCCATGGTACCCAACTTCATTACTGCATCTTCCTCATCGTCATTACCCACTCTGTCCCACTGCACCTCCACCCTGCCACCCTTTGCCACTCTGCACCTCTCCTGGATGACGCTCCCCACCTCTGAGCATCCCACCTCCCACCCCTGGTACTAAGCTCGTAAACCTGGCAGAGCTAATTGGCTCTGACTTTGTGCTGCAGAGGCTCAACTATCTGGAAGTGACCATTTCTCTCTGTTCAGCCTAGAGGGAGCCGAGAGGGCTAACTTAGATTTAGACCTTGAATTTCTAAATGTCTGAAATTAGGTGAGATGAATCCACAGCTTCTCTGGCACCCTGTCCCCATGATTAATCACTGTCTGAGAGCAAAGCTGGGTTCTCCCTGCCTCCTAATTCAGCACCATTTTTTATGGTAATAAAAGCTTCTCTCATGTCCAGCTCTGCTGATGCCTGGGGCACCAGTGGGAACCTGGCTGGCTCTGCAGCATCACACCTGCACCAGAAAGACCTTCTGTCCTGGGCTGCATCCCCAGCAGCGTGGCCAGCAGGACAAGGCTGGGGGGGATTCTGCCCCTCTGCTCCACTCTGGGGAGACCCACCCCAGTGCTGGCTCCAGCTCTGAGGCCACCAACAGCAGAAGGACATGGAGCTGTTGGAGCAGGGCCAGAGGAGGCCACGGAGATGCTGGGAGGGCTGGAGCC
>JAOXJM010000009.1:7077573-7094395 GCA_026413425.1 Tringa solitaria | reverse complement strand
CCTGCTCTGGCAGGGGGTTGGACTGGATGATCTCCAGAGGTCCCTTCCAACCCCAGCAATCCTGTAGTTCTGTGAAGTGTCTGGCTCCATTTATCTGTTTTGTGGAAATGGCTGAGGGACACGGGGACGGTCCATCCTTACTGACCGAGTGGGGACTTTGGCATTTGTGTGGCGCTGGAATGAGCCATTGCGTTGCTTAAAGGGTTGTGCTATGGGGCAGGAATCAATGCGAGCAGCAACATGACCTCCTTGGAGCTTGACGTGGTGCCAGGAATAAAGTGAGCCAAGAAAGCAGGCTGAATGGGTGAGTCAAGAGCCCCTTGGAGCTGAAGCCCTGCAGAAAGGCAGAGGGCAGCTGGACAAGGTTAAACAGAGGCTCTGTCTGCCGGCCAAAAGGGAGGCTCTTGGGAGGTAACCCTATTTTCTGACAATAGCTGGCTCTGAAGCACTTGATGGTTTTAATACTGTTCAGCGAACTCGAGCAGAGGAGACGGTGAAACCGCAGCACCAGCTCCTGCAGAGAGCTGCACTTCACGTGATAATGAACCTCTGAAAGAGATGTTTGTCACAAAGAACACGAAAAGGAGGTGAATACAGAGAGGAGCCTGAGAGTAACCCAGCCTGTGTTCCGCAGTTTCGGAGATGGTAAATGGGTCTTCAATGGGATGCGATGGGGAGCCGGGACACAGCACTGGGACAGACCACTCCAGACCCAGAAATCCATTTGAGTTCACCGAGGAGAGCAAACCAGCCAGTGCAGAGCAGTGTGGCTGGGGGACATGTGGTGCTCAGCCAGGGAGGTCGTGGCAAGAGTCCAGGACACAGGGGGGACCTGGAGCTGCTGGGCCTGCGTGAGACAGGGTGGGAGGTGTCATCCGCACAGCGTGTGGTCCAGGGCTGTTCCCAAACTCCCCTCACCCACATCAGAGGCCAAGGTGGGCTCATTGCTCTGCTCAGACCAGCGCAGGCAGGCAGATTGACAGAGTGAGGATACTCACGAAATACCATGGGGGAAAAAAAAATAAGAAGACTCAATTATTCTCATGCATATAGACACAAATTAATTAACTGAGTATGTCACAGGGGGACATTTCCCATGACCTGCAGAGAAGAGTTTCGGGGAGAAATGGCTGATGATTAATGCTGTTCTGTTCATGCTGCATCAGCAGGATCCTGGGGAGGGCTGGTTGGAAAAGAGAAGGCTTTATACACCTTCAGCATGCCTGGTGGAAGACACTGTGTATTTAGGCAATTGTTTGCTGCTGGGTTTTGCAACCATTTCTCAATCATTTCTGATGGCACTGAGGTTGGCATAACCAATGTTTTCACCTGGGGAGAAATGGCAGAAAGTGTGACCAGAGTGTGGAGAAGTTTTGGAGTCAGAGCAAATCCAGCTACTGGCTGAGCAAGCCAAACTGCCAGCTCCTGCTCCACAAAATAACCGGTCTGGAAATAAATTAACACTACAGAGGATGAGGGAAGGTGATAGCTGGGTTAATCCCCTCACCACTGTGCTTACGTGGTGGTTTAAAGAGTTGAAAAATCAACACAGCTAATTGATACTTCACACACTCGCAGTACTGTAATGATGAATGTAAAAAAGGGTTGTCTCCACTTGCTTTTAAAGGGAATATCAGGGCAGTTCACTTACCACCAGGCAGCCAGTCAGGAGTCCAGCAGCTCGTGTGTTGCAGAATGAACAAAAGAAGAGATGTGAATACATCACAATAGAAATGAAGTTCATGGCCATGGTAACTGGTATTAAAAATTTCGTATTTAATCATCATGAGCAGTGTCAGCTGAAAGCTGGGATTGCTAGCGGATGGTGTCAAACTCCTCCCCCCCTCCCAGAATACACAGATTCTTTTTTTATTTCAGCTACAAAATGCAAGATTTATAGACTGAATGCTCACCTGGAGACAACCATTGGCTGTGGGGATCTTCCAGAGCATTAGGCAGAGCTCAGGGGAGCAAAGGTCAGAGATGGGTTCTGTACATGTCACTTTGATAGGAAAAAAATCTGTCTGCTCTCCCCAAAATACGGGCTCTGACTGACAATGCTGCTGCTTTGCATGAGACCCTGAAAACAGGTCTTCAGCTGCTGCTGAGGGGCTCGTACAGCACGTTCCCACCTCCTGGTGCCAGCACAGGAAAAGTTCTTAGTTAATAGTTTGGCTTCTGTGTAACAATTACACGAAAGTAATTTTTAAATTAAAACATCTGAGAGAAAGGACCAGATGGCATTGCACTGGTCTCAAATGAACAGTGTCACCAAGAAGGGTGCAATGGCTTGTTCCAAAATTCTGTGTGGGTTTGGTGAAAAGGGAAAACAAGGCTTTGGAGAAGATGATTAGAGAAACCTCCAGCACTTGTTCATTTGTGCTTTCCTGGGGTCAGATTTACCAAGTGACACTGTTGCTAGAGAGATAACTGTGCCCAACCAGCCCGTCCTTCCTAGGCAAGGTGTACCTGAATGAATGCTGCCCTACAACGATATTATCAGACATGGGTTTAACCAGTGCGAAATGAAACCTGAGTAAGGCCATGTCACTGCACACTGGGTGATGAAGTGCAGTGGGTCCATACCAAATACTGCCAAAATTGAAACTAGTTCCTAAATCTAACTATGGTGTCAGGCTCTGATCCATTCTTAACTCTGTTAAATTACAGAACAGCACCAACGAAGCATGTGTTGTCACCTGCTGACATTTTATTTAACAGATATATGAAAACAAGGATGCATTCAGTGCTGGAAGCTGCTGTCAGAGTCACTGGGGACCTGGGGATGCATAAAGAGACAGACAAGGCAAAACAAACAGCTCAATCTGCCTCACAGCCCCGGGAGCCGGCGGTGCTCCGGAAGAGTGCTGCTGTGTGTGGTGCAGCCAGAAGCTGGGTTCCCGAGCAGACCCTGCCCTGGCCATGGCACCGGGGCTGACAGACCCCCGAGCAGAGCATTTCCCTGCCTGGAAAAGACATCCTTGAAAGCCCATGTTGGTCTGAGCTTTCTCCTGCCCTGTTGCAATCACAAGAGACGAGATGGTGCCTCCAGAGCATCTCCATCAGATGCTGGAGGGACAGGTCACTTTTTGAAGTCCTGGTGTCTCCACTCTCTGTAGAGAGGATAGTCAGCTTCACTTCTAACTTTGAAATCTGACGTAGACCTCCACGTTGAGGGAGGGGAACCCTCCTCCACAGAGGATGTGCAGCAGCACAAAGGAGGAATTACATTGGAGATTACCTGCAGGAAGGTAACAGGCAGTAGGTGACAGGGTGAGTTTCTGCTCCCCGCAGCCTGAATCCACACCTCTCAGAGACGTGGTGACTACTCACATCTCTGTGTGACCTGCCTCTGCCCGACCTCACCTGCCTTCCATCTCCCCTCTGGACATTCCCTTCAGCAGCACATTCCTGTTCCGCATGGGATGCAACGTTCACGGTGCGACAGCCCCTTCCTCCCTGCAGGAGCCTCCTGCTCCCAGCTCCAGTTCCTCAGTCCCGTCCACTGGGAAAATGCAGTGTCCTACCCTGTGTCCTTCCGGACACCTTTCCCTCCACTTAACCTCAAATCCTGGCGCCAGGACTCTCCTCCAGGCTCAGGGGTGGATGTGGCAGAGGTGATGCCCCACTGACCCGACCCTGGAGGATTTTCTGTGTTAATCACCAGTCCTTTTGAGCACAGAAAAAAACCAAAAGTAAATATTTTCATAGGTTTTATATGAATTAGGGGCCTTTACCAATAGCTAGCTGTGGGCAGCCGTGTGGCTTCTTTTGGCTGAACAGTTTATTCACCAGAAAAAAAAAAAAAAAAAGATATTTTGCTGTGACTGAATCTGTTTTTGAAATTCCATAAAGTAACAGAAAAGTTGAATCACTTTAGCAACAGGAAATTCTACAAAGTAATGAGGTTTTGATTTTCCATTTTAAATCCTAGTGCTTCCTTCTCAAAATCATTCACATTTGATAAAAAGAAAGGTAAATAAGCTTACTGTTTCACAGCAAAAGAAGTGTTTGGTCAACCAGTTTGTCATACCCTCAGTAATTCTTAATTCCTTTTTCAGTTTAACTAATGAAGTGAAGAATCAATTACTCTCACAGCTTCCAATCTGCCAAGATATTAAGGTAATCTGGGGCCAGATTCACAGAAGTATTAATGTGCCTGACACTGTAGAGACGCACTTGACAGAAACCACCAAATGTGTTTTGCAGATGTATTGTTTTGCACTTTTCCAGAGACACTCATTAAAAGTCTGCAAGACTCATGCTCAGACAAGGCCAGGTCCTTCCAGAGAATGGGATGTATGCTCTTAGTTAAACTGAGGACCTCTGGAAATCTTATGGTGGGCCACACTGCCAACTGTCCCTAACCACATCTAGAAAAATCTCTTTTTTAGGTGCTGTTACAATCAGAAGGCAACCAGCTTGAATCCGGGCTCGGTGAGAGATCGGGCTTCTTGTCCCCTCGGTGCTGAGATTTCTGCTGCTCTCCACACGTGGTGCTGCTGTGAATTGGGATACAGGACGGGGGGTCAGACTTCATACTGGGCTGTAAGAAATCACAGCTTACCGGAGTACAGTACTGGGGGAACTCACTGGTGCTCTGGAGCATTGCATGGACTTCATTGGTATAAATATGCAGTGTTGCATAGATTTCACTGGCAGATTTTAGTTTAGTACCTGGTTACAGGCTCCTCTGTCTACACCTAGAAATGAAGGAAGGTGCATTTCTTCCTAACATAACGGCATCTGTTCGTTATCATCAGGGCAAACTCTTCCAGAAAGTCAAAACCAAACAATGTTTTTGGCATAGTGGATGTCACGCTTGGGCTTGGATTCAGTATCATTTTCCTGCTTGTGTGCTCTGAGTAGCTCTGCAGGAGCCTCCTCCGTAAATCAGAGTGGGTACACGGAGCAGGAGGGCTGATGGCCAAATGGGAACTGCTCAACTGGTGCGAATCTGGGCAGGTAACGCAGGCAGGTAACACATTTTTAACTGCAATGTAGAGAAATGTCATCCAGAGTGGGAATGAGCGAGAATGTGATGGATCAGCAGAAAAGCAGATGGAGGTATGAACTCAGACCTTGGTTCTCTAGACCACCCTCTGACAAGCTCTTCCAGGAGGTTCAGATGTTCTGCAGGGAGCATCACACAGCCACCCTCACCCACCCATGTCCATACCTGAGCCCTTTGCACAGTTTTCACACCAGTTTGGAGCCATGTTTCCCAGGGAGCTTGGAGAAATTCTTGCGGAGCAACACCTTTGCTGCCTGTGGTGGGAAAAACCACAGTGTTGCTCAGTGACCTGTGCTTTGCTGACCTGCCCTCCTGAGCCCAGCTTGTGCCTGAGACCTGCAGTACAGACCCAGGGGAGGGCAGTTGCCCTGGGGGAACATGGGGTCCCTGCGGAGGCAGGACGTCCTAGAAAGTAAAACGTAAACCCTGCCTATGGGATGCTGAAATCAGTTCACAGAGGTTTGGCAAATCAGGTTGTGGTGTTTGCCCCATGGGCAGAAATAGCCCTGTTCAGATGCTGACTACCCTAGAAACCACCGAGAAGAGCTCAACCCTTGACTATCCCTCAGGAGCCTTAGGGGAGACTCCACAGGTTATCCAAATGCTGGTGCTGTACCACCTGTAGCCACTGAGAGGGATAAACCCACTTGCCACCTCTGTCCCCATGTCCCTATCCATCTTGTTCTTGTCCCATCCCTTGGGGTCCCAGGGCAGGAGGCTTGGCTGGGGAGATGGCTCTCCCCACGGAGCCTGTCAGAGCTTGTAACGGCTGCAGAAAGATCATTGCTGACCGTGCCCCCGGTGACATTTGTGCCCATGTGTCGTTGCAGTCTCCTAAATGAAGCTGTAAAGGGAAATGGATGAGGGATGAGAAGGAGATTGCCTCCAGCCTCTGCTCCCTGCCTCTTCCCTAGCGGGTGTGATGGATGGCAGGAGCGGGGAGCAGAGGCTGAGTCAGCTCCCAGGTGACCTTCGCAGAATCCCTCCCGGTCCCCGGCTCCCTCGCTGTTGCGTGGGGCCACTGAGCCTGGGCAGATTGATGGCAGCTCACGCTCAATTTCTCTGATGCACTTTTGCTGAGAGACACTCGTACATCTTCCCCACGTCGTCTCTCCATATCTGAGGTCAGGTTTTCAACAGGCAAGAAATGTTCCGAAATAAATCACCGCTATCCCTCACCCAGGGTTTTGCCAGTTCTGGGGGAGTGGGGCAAGGAGGACAGTAAGCTGGAGAGCTGGCATGGGGGGACAGCATGGGCAGACCTGCACGTGGGTCCAAGTGCATTCATTACGTGGGCTTTCTGCCTTGGGGGTGAGCCCACTGCAGGCAGCAAAGGTGTTGCTCCCCGAGGATTCCTCCAGCCTCCCTGTGTTTCTCTCCCTGCATTTCTTGCACTGGGGCTCAGCTTTGCTCAGCTGGGGACCTGCTGGTTCCACACACCTCTGCACGCATGGAGCATATTGAAAAGGAGACTGGGTGCAATGCATCCTTCCCTGTGGCAGGAGGAAAAGGTATAGAATCAGAGAATCATAAAATGATCTACGTTGGAAAGGACCTTTAAGATCATCGAGTCCAACCATGAACTAAAGCCAAAGCTAAACCATGTCCCTAAACCACATCACCCATCCCTTGGGGTGGCCTGAAGCAGTCACAGAGGCTGGGGCTCAGCCAAGGTTTGCCCCATGGCTCCTTCCCTTTCCTATGCCAGTGGGTCTGAATTTGCGTTGGAGTACAGCCTGTGTCCCTAGAGCTCCAGTTTGGGGCATTCTTTGATGCTTCTGGGGTTTTGTCCCTAATCCCTGACACTGTGCGGGTGCTGGAGGGTTGATGGGAGCACTCCCCTCCCAGTTCCCTACTGCCCATGGCTTCTGCTGAGGGACATCAACACCTCCAGGAGCTGAGGGAAGGGGTAAGAACCTCACAGCAGTGAATCAGGGCACTTTGCTGCTGTTCTGGGGTCCTGGAGAGCTTGCACACAGACAGACACATCTGGCCCTGCAGCTCCATCCTCTCACCTCACTGCCTCAGCCCTAGCCTTGCTCACACACTGGGGCCAGGCAAGGAGACAAGGAGCTCTAAAGAAACCCAAGAAATGCGTCTGCGTTTTCTCTGCACTGCAGTTCTGCTCCTTCCCAGCTTGAAAATTATTTAGAAATGGGGAAAAAAAAATATAAATGGCCTTTGCTTTGTTCCAGGACCTGTGGGAGAGCCCTGAGATGGTGCAAATACAGGCAGCTGTATGCCCCCTCCTCTAGCTCCAGTTCTGCTGGGAGAAGTCGTCCTTAACTGACCTGGTCCAAATACTTAATCCTACCCCCTCACACTGGGAAGTGAGGTGTTAATGAGGGAAAGGTGCAATTACTCTGTGCTTGAAAGCCCATGTTTAGATCTCAAATAGTGCAGGAGGACACATCAATGACCTCACTTAATAGATGGGGAAACCGAGGCATGCAGAGGATAGGAACTTTCCTCAGCATTAAAGTCAACTCCAAAACTCTTGCCCAGTCCTTCCCCCTTGAGCCACTGTGGCTCTTACTGCAGCTGAGCATCACTCCTGCCATCTTGGTATGGGCATGATGGAGGCAGCTTTGTAGGCTCTTTCAGAGAAATCTGAGGCTCTATGAAGTCTCAGCGCTCCATTTTTGGCCATGCAGAGGTGCTGCTGCTGATGGTGTTTCTGCTCCTACTGAGGGAGGGCATCCCCTGTTGCTCCCCTAACCCATCTCTTCCAGCTTGTCCTCTGCTGAAGGGTGCTGAGAGCTCCTGGGGTGCTGGGGTCCTGGGTGTTGGTTGGCCATGGTCCTAAGGCAAATTACCTTCGTAAGCGGACAGCAGGAAGCCAAGGAACACACATGGTGTGGTGTCACCCACACCTGCTCTGACCTGGGAGCTCAACACCAACTTTATCAGAGGGTGCAAAGCTGGTGGGTGCAGCACACCATCGCCAGCCATGGTGTCCTGGGTATTTTGGCATAGCTGAAGCCTTCTGCTCCCTTCCCTCATTGCCTTTGGTAAAATTACATTTTCCCTGGCAGAAAAGCTGGACCAAGCAGCTCCAGGGGCAGCAGGAACTCTTGCTGGGGGAATGGTGGTAAGCTGGTGACTCCTGCCCGTTCTGCAGGTTGCCCTGGAGCACGGTGCCCAGGATATCTCTTGCTCTTTGTCCGTGGCCATCGGGATCAGCTGCCAGCAGTTATCCTTTATATACTTGGCATCCCAGGCAATGTGGCCATCACTTGCCCCAGTATCTGTATCTCTTGCTCCGGAGATTGCACTTCTGTGCCCCAAAAATGCCTCTCAGAGCTCAGCAGATGTGCAGTGAGCCTGGGAGTCCCCACAGGACTCTGCAGCCCCTCCCTGGACACCTTCATGCTCAAGGTCCTGCACAGGCTCCAGCAACACATCAACCCCTCCCCTTCCACATTCTTCTTCCCAAAGCCCAGGTACTCAGTTGTATCATCTTCCTCTTCCAAAAGACATCTCTTCTCCAGACAAAGTGGTGAACACGATGGAAACTTCCCAGAGCAGAGACCTTTCTACTGGGAGCAGCGAGCTGTGGAGGGGCAGGCAGGGGATACCCCTGGCTGGTTGCACAGCCCAGCCTCAGAGGATGCTGTCTCACCGAGGACTGACCTGGACTTTTCCCAGGGGATCCCACCTTCCCAGGAGTTTGATGCTGCCCATCTGCTGTTTTGAAAGCCAAGCTACTGAGCCTAGGGAGAACTGGACTTTTCTTTAAAGAGAAGCCACATTCTGACCTTTCTGGTGGGGCTCAGCCAAGCTGAAAATAGAGACTGAGATTGTGCCAAAGGCTCTGAACTGGAAAACAAAAGTCAGCTTTGAGCTCTGCAAGCTTTATCATTTTTTCCCGTCATCTCAAAGCTGGGGCTGGATGAGTTTCCTCAGTCCGTCCCCAGCATGACTGTGAGTCCTAGTCCACGTGGGACTTCAAGTCAAGTAGTGCTAAGGTTTATTTTGCTTCCTCTTGAAATTCAAATTTCACAATTTGTAGTGCAACTGATGGACAGAAGCAATCACAGAGGGAATAATGCCGTCTCTGGGTCTGAGCTGCACGGGAGCTACATCCCAGCTGCATTTTTGCCTCCTCTGCAAAACACAAGTGACCACCCCATGTTGTGCCAGCTTAAGCTCTGATGGAGGCTCAGACCAGAATAATGGGGCTTTCACCACATGTTTCTTCTGCTTGGGTCATCAAATGCCACCAAAAAAATGCCTTACCTGCTCCAGCACATTTATGGTTATTTGTGTCAAACCAAGAGGGATCTGAGCCTCACAGAACTCTGCACGGTGTGACACGGTGGGAAGTAGTCCTGAATCATACACTGTGGTCCAGTGGTTGAACTGGCCAGGTCTCCACTGACCATGATGGGACATGGACACCCACCCCAGCTCTTGACATCTGCCAGGAAGGTCACTACAGCCACGTGTGCAGAAATCAGTGGCAAGGACAATATTGGGGGAAATGGTCTCCAGAACAAGTGAATGCCCAAGATCCCTCTTGTAATATTTCGGTATTCAAATTCAGGTCTGGAATCCAAACAAAAGTGAGCAGCAGAGGAGAGCAAGCATTTGCCTAGGAAGCAGAAAGCTGCAGGGTCAAACTTCACCAGCCGGTGCTTGTGTTGCCCAGAAACCCAAGTGAGCTGAGGACATGCTGAGACTGGTACATGATGCACTGCTGTTCCTGGAGCTCTTCAGAGAAGGAGGAAAGGTCACTTGGGAGGAGGGGACATCCCTTGCTGCTCTTGAAAATCATCTCTGAACCTCTGTCAGGACAATGACTATATCCTGGGGTGCAGTTGCAAATTTTCCCTGCTTTGCTGGCCATTGCAGGACCAGTGTAGCCCCCAAAGCCCTCCCAAACTTATGCAGCAAGTGGGGGAGGGGGACCAGGGAGTGGAGCTCATCATCATTCCCCCAAGAGGGAACTCGGGGTGCCACAGGGCCATATGACTCCTCAGGCAAGATGATGCATTACCCTGAGCTGTTTCTCTGTGAGAAGTCAAAGGGGAGACACTTGATGAGTTTTTCCCATGGGAAAGCAGGGGGAAAGCAGTGAAGTCTCCTTCAGGAGTCTGGACAGTGCAGAATCCTGCACAGAATCCTGCAGCAGCAGAAACACCCAGCCAGCAGCGTGGCCCTATGGACACCGAGGTATTATTGCAATGGGAGAGGTAAGGCTGGAAGGAAGTTATTCCAGTTCTTGTCTTTGCTTTGCCAGTGACTACATAGTGTATTTTCTCATCTGTAAAACAGAAAAAAATCCAGCCCATCTTCCCTTCCCTCCCAGAGTCTCTGTGAGGGTTCATTCATTCATGTCAGAGTGAAAATACGCACAGTGCTGTGTAGATGCAAAGTCCAGCCTGACCTGCCAGCTCCTGCCACGCTGACCCTGCTGCAGCACGACCCGGGCTGGCTTTCCAGGATGCTACTGTGCACGGTCCCCTGCCTGTGCCACCATGGGGACACACTGGCCATGGCACAACACAGAACTGGTCCATGGGCAGGATGAAAAGGAGATACAGTGTGGATGGTGAGCAGGAGGGATGATGCGTTTTTCAAACCAGGGAACATTCCTGCTTCTTTTAAAAGTGAGAACAAGTAGGAGTGGGATGGGGTTGGAGAAGGGTCTTCCCCACCCTCCGAATTGTTTGGATCTGGGTATTTCAAAGGCTGTGACTGGCCTTAAGCTTATTTCCAGTATCAGCTTTCAAGGGGGTTGCTCCAAAACCCCCAGAAGCCCTGTTGTTTTTTCTGTTCTGTCCATTGCCATGGTGCCAGGGTGCCCGCTGTGCTGTGCCTGGGCACCGCACCAACCCCATAGCACATTGCACCATAGGTCAGGGCTGTCCCTGGGGACAGCGAGGCTTTGTAGGAGCTGCCAGTCACTGTCCCACTGACACCAGAGCCCCGTGCAGAGCCCAGCATGTCCTTGCAGGTCTCCAGCCTGTCCATGGGCAGCCACTACCCTCTGCTGGGTGGACATGGACCAGTGCAGGACGGGCCCCGTGGCAACCTCATCTCCAGAGCTTGGCTGAGGCAGGTGGGATGCTGGCAACCCTTGAGCGAGCAGAGCTGGACACTGTCACATCCCCAGGGAAAGCTCAGTCTGCCCTCCCGCACGCTCCCATCTCCGACAGCATCTGCGGGGAAGCAGCCAGGAGATGTGACAAAGGCTCTGGCTGCACGATCTGTGCCACATCCCCCCCGCCTGCTGAGCCCCCTTCACAGCCCATTAGGCCATTCGGGCTTGGGAACACGCTCCGCTCTCCCGGCGGCTGCGGGAGACGGCGGCCGCCTCCGGACCCCTCCTGTGCCTGCTGAGGGGACCGTGGCTCCCGAGCACTTCCAGCTGCTTATCTCGGATCCGGCTGGCAGAGCCCACGGGGAGCAGCCGGTCGATCTCCTGTGGGGTCACCTGGTGATGACAGGGGGGAAGGGGACGGGGACCAGCCAGCGTGCGGGGGCTGCCTGAACCCTGTGGAGGAGGGCAGGCTTCCACTGAGCCTTTGGGCAAGGTGGAAAGGAAAATTAATTAATTGCATGACAGACACCCCCCCCCCCCCCATGCTGCCCCAGTTTCCCAGTGGTGGCTGAGCTGGGGGAGGGGCAGCAGCGAGGGTCTCCAGAGGGTCTGTCCTCAGTGGGGGCGAGGCATCAGGCACCCCGGGGCCAGATCCCATCCTCCAGAATCTCAACCAGTCGGAGGAGGGTTTTGAAGTTGGTTCAGTGAGACGCTGTGTCTCAGACCTTCTCTCAGGGCCTTATTAAAATGCAGACTGCAAATTCAGATACTGTAAACAAGGTCACTGGAGAATGAAGATCAACAGAGTGCAAGCACAAGGAATGCAGAGCATTAATATTCTGATGTGTGAGCCCGTCCTAAATATTTTATCAGGCTAAGCTTTTTTGTATTGAGGCATCCTTCCCCTGCTCTTCCTCCTCCTCTTCTGCCTGCTTCACGTCCCTTTTCTCTTGCGTTCACAAAAAGCACTTTGTTTTTTGGCTGAGGCTTGAAATGTATGCAAACCTTCCGCTTCCCCCCCCTCCAACAAAACCCTCGCTCTCTTCCAGGCGGAGGGGGAGAGATTTCCTAACGGGGTTTCTTTTGTTTCTGTCAACGTCTCACTTAGGCAGCGGGCTTGGAGACTTATTGAAGCCTGTGTCTCATCGCCCACGTCTCTTTCCCCTCTACCCCCCTCCGTCCCCCCCGAAATGCAGGGATTCCCTCCCACCTCCTCTGCAAAGCAGAGGATGGGCATGATGTGCCATCATCCCCTTGCTTGCTCGTGAGCTATCTCCTGCAGTGGGTGGCTTTGGCTTGAGGAGATGATCCAGAGGTACTTGATCTGGGGTCAGAGCAGCCACCACAGGGTCACTGGCTTTTGCCCTGCACAGAGAGTGGCTGAAAACCTGGTAGTTAGTGAAAAATGAACTGAAATCCAGCCCAGCTGGTAGGGAAAAGGTGCTTCCTGACCCCAAGAAACATGTCCCTGTGCCCTGAGGCATAAGATTTTATTTTCCTTATCAAGATGCTCTCTGGCACAACTACAAATGCATCACACAGTGCTGAAAGGATCTGTGCTTTTATCAACCCATAATGGATTTTCTTTTTTTTTTTTTTTTTAATTTTGACATTGGGCCACACAATCCAGAAAGGATCCATTACCATTACAATTCCCAAAATGGTATTTCTTTCCTTTTACTTTGTGTCAAGCTGGGAAATTTAGACCTTGCTATCCAGTCCCCGCTCCTGGAGTCACTGAGAGCCATGGGAAAACCGTGCTCCGGAGAAGACTCACTGTGTGGCTCTCCTGGCCCAGGTGTGGGCAGTTTCACTGGACGTGACCCCTCAAATGAAACTCAGAGATTCAGGGAAACATTTGCTGATGCTGGAATGTCCCAGATCTGAGCATTTATCCACATTGCTAACTGGTGCTTGCATGTTTTCCTCCTCTTTTCCCACTAACCCTAAATTTATCTTGTTTGAAAGCTACAGTCATCCAATTAGCAATAATACCCAGCAAGTGGAGTGGCCAACCATATATCTCAAGTAATAAATAGCAGAGGGTTGAAGTGAACAGTTTGGGAATAGTCAATTGAATGGGAATTATTCATGCAAACTGTATCGCAGACTCTTACAAATACCAAACGCACTCCAGAAAATGAGGGCATTTATGTAATGATATCTCATTAAAAAAATAATCATAAGAAATTGATTATTAATAAAATATTGAGAGATAATTAACATTTTTTTCTTAGCAGAAGGTTCCAGAAAAGGGGCTACTTCTCCTTTTCAACTTCAACTCTGGCTTCCAAAGGACTTGAAAGGGAATCATGTGTATCAACCAGAGAGCCTAAAATGAACATTTAAATGCAACATGAATTAATGGGTGAGATTTTAGTAGGTGAAATGTTGGAGTCTATACAAATTGACATTTTTTGATCATAAATAATAGTCCAGATCTGAAACTACTGCATAATTAGTAATTCTTGGATCTGCAACCATTTCACAATTGTGCAGAATAGATATTTTTTTTTTGACCTATAATGTTAATAACACCAGCAATATTGCCCAGCTCTCAGCATGGTAGCAGACAGTGAGGAGTGGATGTGTTCGTGCACCAACGACGATGGCCAGAGGCATCATTCGGTGACCCCTGAGAGCTCACCCCTGGTGGCCGAGCGCTGGCTGTGGCAGACGAGAGCCCCTGCGTGGGTAGGGACAGACAGCCGTGACAGCGGCAGGAAACAACAGAGGAAGATCCGACTGTACTTCAGGCGTTATCTGAGCTAGAACAAGTCCCTGCCAGGAAGAGCTGTTGTTCCTGCTCTGCCCGGTCTTGGGAGCCAGTTCCCAGCCCTGTCGTCATGACCAGGAAGATGCTTCATCCCAGTATGCTCACCCAGGAGCTCCTGCTCACCCGCTGGCCAGGAAGGACATGGGGTGGTTGAGGTCTGCCCTGGGGTGTTGAGTCTTGTCATGTAGGTACAGCCACAGCCTGTGCCCAGGAGGCTTTCCAGGATAAGTCGTAAGGGCAAAGGATGGAGGGGGATACTGCCTTTGGAGAAAGGCTAGCCCAGATCAGCACATGCACCTGTACCCCCAGCTCCCCAACACCTGGAGACCTTGTGGAAAGGACAGATGTTCCAAGAGCTGAGATGTAAATGCAGATGAGGCCCTAACTCCTCTCCCAGCCCCTGAGGCTGGTATAACTGGGCATCACACCTTGGGTCAGTCAATACACAGACATGGACAGAGCCCCACATCCACTGGTCCAAGGCAAGGGAAAAGTGAAAGGTGGGATTCGAGCTGCTGCAAAGGATCCAGCCTGCACAGCAGGAAGGGGCACTGAGCTGTTGGCCCCACGTCTCAGCCAAGTGTGGCTACCAAGAGCGCAGGTGCCCCCCTGCAGGCCATCAGGCTGGTTCAGCGCGCGGCTGCTGCTGAGGATCTTGGCAGCATCAGGACGTGGGGAAAACCCTGACACGTTCTCAGTCATTTCTTGGCACAGCTCACTGGAAAGCCCTGAGCATGTATCCTCTCCCTCGGTGACTGTGTGCTATGGCCTCCAGTCCAGCCAGGGGGACCCCGGGGAATGAAGACATTTATTTTGCACATTGACTGACCTGTGCTCTCTCCTTTTTTGAAATATAGCAGCTTATTGATTTATATTTAAAAGGGATGAATGCAGCATATATCAGTATATTAGACACACTCCACACAAACAGAAAGGGCACCACTGCCTTCCCGCTGGAGCAATTCATCACCTACCAGAGCTCTCCCTGGGAAAGAACCGAGCAGACCAAGAGGGAGAAGGGGTTTCTCCCTGGTGCAGGCTTCCCGAGCAAATTCCCTGGCATGGAGGAGAACTGTTGTGGAAGCCCCATCTACAGAACTTCTGTATTGTTACCTCCTGCAAATGGCTTCTCTGCTGACCTCTGGAAGGTGGTGCAGAGCTTCTGTCTGTGCCACCACTTGGTGAAACTGAGGTATGCAAGACCAGCTTCACATTGCAAGCATGAAAAGAAGAAAAGATTGGAACTCAGGTCTAAGCATTAAAGCAGTGGCCTGGCTGATAAACACCTTCCCTACAAAGGGGTCATTAGGTGGGATTCAAGCTACTGCTGCAAATCACCCAGCACAGCAGAAAAGGGAACTGCACTAGCCCAGCCCTCAGACCTTGGGCAGATTTGGTTACAAACAGCACAAACCTGCAGCTAGGGCTGGTGGACTGCCTCGGAGCACACACAGCACTTTGGGCACTTGGCTTAGGGGGCTGTCAGGGATGGGACAGCAAATGTCTGTCTAAAGTGTCACATTAGCACTCCAGCCCTGGGCTGTTGTCGGCTTTGTGAAGCCCCCTTGTGCCTTGGCATTGCAGTGTCTGTGAAGAGAAAGGAAAGAAAAAGCGTTGCCAGCCACACTGGGAGGGACTGATGCCCTCCTAGAAGGTGATTATTCATCTCCCAGGGATGGCAGGGGATTAAAGCAAGCAAAGCCCCAGAGCTTCTCGAGTGCCAGAGGCAAAGGCAACTTCCTCATCCCCCCTAACAGAGCAAGAGCTCATCCTGGTAACACCACACACACAAATCCTCCTCCCTTCCCTTTGCCGCAGGAGACAAAGCACTACAAGCACCTTTTCCTCTCTCTTCCTGCCTGGGGTTTGGGGAAAGGGCTGTTCCTTGGCCCCAGGCTGGGTCCCAGCAGAGCCTGCTCCCTGCCATGCTCACATTCATGCTCCAACAGTGGCAGATGAAGCCCCTCTCCTTCTCGACTGGAGAGACAAAGGCAGGGATTTCAGGTACCAAAGTGAGAATCACAGCATCTCTTTAGACTTAGAGTATTTCTGTCGACTCCTGCTTGTGCTGACTTTCCATTAGCGGCATGAGCAGGGTAGTTCATCTATCACATTTACCAGCCACAGAAATGACATTGGGGCAATTCGAATATATTCTGGTGCATTAGCATTCGGGATAGATAAGGGCAGTAGCAATCCACCAAGAGGGCAGCTAAGTTCACCAGATAGAAGGGAAGAGGCGTAGACATGCCATGCTCACTGAGCACTTGATATCTGAGACAAATCCCGGCTCCTGTCTTCATACAGGGGAGCAAGCCTTTGATATAATATCCCCCTGAGATATGATATACACCTGTGATTATCCTGACTCGCAATTCCATGTCCCTGTGCTGCCCTGAGCCGGCTCTGCAAGCTGCAGCGTTATTTATCTGGCAATAAACGGCCTTCTGTCTGCAAAATGAGGGCTTTGGCTGGGAAAGTAATGGGCAGTTTTGGGTCAGCTGGAGATGTGCCCGGAGGTGAAATCTGATTGGGAAGGAGTGTTGTCCTCCCGACCAAACGAGATGTCCCCGTGACCTGCTTTCCAAGGTGGCCAGACAAGGGCAGCCCAAGGAAGGAGAGTTGTTGCAGCCCCCACAGCAGGACAATCACCCCCAACTGAGCGAGATACCTCTCCCACAGCGACTGCCCCTCGGGAGGATACGTCTCCCCACGGCTGATTAACAGGGAAGAAGAGTGTATCTGTGCCAATTAAGGGTTAAAAGGACTTAGTGCCTCTGCACAATTTTGCTCCTGATGCCCACCATCCTGATAAAGCCTTCTCTGTCACCTGCTCTCCTGCCCTGGAGGGACAGATCCTGTCTGTCTTGTTTCATCCGGCAGTGAGAACTTGGCACTACCAGAAAGACATCGAGGGGCTGGAGTGGGTCAAGAGAAGGGCAACGGAGCTGGTGAGGGGTCTGGAGCACAAGTCTTGTGAGGAGAG
>JAOXJM010000009.1:7066886-7077473 GCA_026413425.1 Tringa solitaria | reverse complement strand
GGAGAGGCTGAGGGAGCTGGGGGTGTTCAGCCTGGAGAAAAGGAGGCTGAGGGGACACCTCGCTCTCTCCAACTCCCCGAAAGGAGGGTGTAGCCAGGGGAGTCGGTCTCTTCTCCTAAGGAACAGGCAATGTAACAAAAGGAAATGGCCTCAAGTTGCACCAGAGGAGGTTAGGAAAAATTAGGAAATTGGATATTAGGGAAAATTTTTACATTGAAAGAGTTATCAAGCCTTGGAAGAGGCTGCCCAGGGCAGTGGTAGTGTTAGCATCCCTGGAGACATTTAAAAGCCAGGCAGACGTGGCGCTGAGGGACATGGGTTAGTGATGGGTTTTGTCACTGTTGGTTTAATGGTTGGACTCAATGATCTGAAAGATGCCTTCCAACCCAGACATTCTATGATTCTATGATTCTAAGGCTGGAGGGATGACCCCACAGATGAGCTATCAATGTCCTGGCCATGGGGTCCTTGCTCCTCACTCGTGGGCTTAGGCCTCATCTCTGGGGAAGGAAGGGTTAATAAATCATGTGTGATGGGGGCGAAGAGATAGATTAAAACTCGCCTCCACCAATGTGATCCATCTGGAAGTGGAGCAGGACATGGAAGGAAGGGGTGCAAAGTCCCTCATCATCAGGGAGAGAAGACTGACGGTGCTAGCCAGTGTCTCTGAGACTCAGTCCCCTCAGGGGACAGCAGAGGCAGTTGGCAGCTGCCTAACACAGAGGCAGCTAAAGTCTGGCTCTCAGCTGTGTGGCATTTGTGATAGCCCAGCCTGTGACAGAGGAGTGACAACAGCAACTCCATTTATATCATGCTTTGGGATCCGTCTGTGCAGGATGCTGCAGGGAAACCAGGCACAGAAATATTATCATTAGCATCATCATTATTATTATTATTATCAGTATTCCCCTGCAGCTGGTGGTGGCTGCACAGCAAAACCATCCTGAGCTGCTCTGGTGGCATTTTCCTCCACCCACCCCAACTCCCCATTGCTTTGACTAGACAGAAATTGCCCCCAAGAACTTCTCTCTTTTCTGAATATTGATTTCTGTTTAGTTAATTAAACATTTTTAGTTCTAGTTTTCAGTTTTCTGCACTGAAGAAAGCCAGTTAGTTGTAGGGGGGGTGTGTAAAATTATATTCTTCCACATTTCTCAGGGAAGAGGAACTCTTTTTTTTAAGTTTTTTAAGTTTTAAGTAGGTCTATAGCCATAGAGATAATGACCTGTTTCCACTGCACCCACTGCCACGCTGTGGGAAAAGAGGCAGCGTTGGCCCCAAATCCCCACACGCTGCCACTTTTGGTGCCACCTTCCCCCTCTGGGCAGCAAGGGTGATAATTGCCTCCCATGGCATGGGGAGGGTTAATTAGCCAGTGTTTGTTCAGTGCTGTGAATAGGTAAAATGCTGTCTAAGTGCAAAGCATTATGATTAATAATATCCAGGCTGCTAAAGCAAAGTGCTTAGAAGGATTCAGAAAGGATTATTCATTTATATGAATACAGAGGATATCTACGGTTACATTAAATGGGATAAAAATCTGCAGGGGACCTAAACCCTCACGCTTCAGGACATAAACCAGCCATTAGCTGCCTGAGTTGGGAAGGAAGATCTCTCTGAACACTTTAGCATAGTGTCACGGTGCTCAGCGGGAGATCCTTGTCTTCCTTGCGAGCGTCCAGGACCAGCTCCTCAGCCTGGTCTTGCAGAGATGAGCCCAAGCCTGTGTCTGTCTGGCAGTTTCAGACTTCTAATATTGGTCCAGTGCTATATTTTCTGGCTACCTTGCCTGTGCTAGCTCTGTGCCAACCTTGTGCCACCACTCACTGATGCCTCGCTGGTTTCCTGGACCCATCTTGGAGAGCGCCCAGCCCCTCCTTGGCTCCGCAACCATTGCAGCCAGGGCAGAGGGACCAATGTGGCACAAAGAGAGATGACACTGGTTTTGCCACGTCATGCTTCTCCATCAATGTTGATACAAAAGAAACAAGGGAACCTGGGTAATGGTATGTGATCCTGAGAGCACGAGAGGTGAGGGGGCTGAGCTGTCTCCAGAGCCAAGCCAGGTGCCCAGGCATGAATGACTCTCTCAATGGGTTGTATGGGTATTTGAAGGCAGCTACCTGCACCTGATGATCTCATGCTTGGAACTGCTGCAAGTGCCTGGGCTGATCCAAGACAACTACACACCTTCTTGGATGGTGCTGGCTGGTGCTCACCTCAATGGGGTATGGGTCAAGCAGGCCTCCTTGTCACAGGCCACATCTTCCACCCATACCATGGATCAAGACTTCATCTCACAGGAGGGCTATGATGATAACAGCCAGAAACTGAGGTGGAAAAAGTTGTAGATTGAAGAGATTTCTTAAACTCAAGCAGCCCCTCTTGTGCCGATTCCCCCCAGCATCTCTGACTCCCTTCAGCAAAGAACCACAGGTCCTCACAGTGTGTATCTGCTCAAAGCTCTCGCTTGAAACTAATTTATTTATTTTATTGCTAAAACAGGAGCACCTTGAGCAGAAACTCCAGTTTTGCACCCACCTTCAGAAGCTAATTTATTTGCTTTGCTCAGGATCTCCTGGTTTTTTTTTTTTTTTGTTGGGGCAAAAAACCCTGCTGAAGGTGCAAAGGGCAAAACATTGCAAGAATTTCTTGTTATGTGGTATTTTTAGTCTCAGTGGTAAGAAGAAAATACCCCAGATTTGATCTTGGAGCATGATGAAAAGATAAGGATCGCAAGAAATTAAACTCAGGAAATGCAGAAAATCATAATGCAGGAAATTAAAAGGCAGTAAATTCAAAACCGATACAAGTTTTTATACAGCGTGTGGTTAATCTGAGGAGCTTATTGCCACAAGATATTAAAAGAGGTTGGATGTGCATATGAATGCCATCATCTGCTGTTACTATAAACACAGTAAACATTAAGCACTTTAACCCTCTTTCTACACAGCATGGACTGATCACTCTTGTGCTTGTGGTTAGCAAAGAGCTTCTTCAGGAGGACTAGAGGGCAACACTGACTGACCACGTTAAGAATTCATGAAACCTTCTGTCCAACATCTGCAGCCTCACGTCTTTGCTGGGATCCAGGCAAGGGTGCTGGAGGAGAGATGCTGTGGGCATGTCCTCTGCCCATTTGCCCAGAGGTGCTCTGGATCTGCAGGATCCTGGACAAAGGGCCAGGGCAGCAGCAGGATGGGGTGGTGAGTAGTAGCCCTTGGGTTGAACCCTCTGAAAACAGAGTTCTCAGGACCTCATCTGGCCCAGACGCTGATGAGGTTTCTCTTTGATCTTCAGCAAAAATCCTCTGCAAGGTCTCCCACTCCATGAAGAAATGACCTCATGCTTAAACCCACAGTGCCAAAACCAGTTATATTCTGGGATGCCTTGTTTTCCTCAGACAACCAGGCCCCTGTAAATGACTCAATGCATCCTTTATCAACAGAGTTAGGTCAAGGCATTTGGGATGGCCCTCAAGACCCGGGTGAACTGTGAGCCCTTCTGCTGTAGCCAGCTGTGAGGGGTTGCCCAAGCAGCACTTTCATTCCATTTTGCAGATTAAAGGGGTCAGCAGCAGCCTGCGACTTGTTCTGGGCTGGGTGCCTCAGCCCAGAGGACTCCCTTAGACAGGAGATGACATGGACGCCCATGTATTTCCTTCTTGCTGTGCTCATTACAATAACTGAAGCCCCTTCATTTGGTGAGAAAGAGCCAAACCCAATTTGTGTCATCTCATAAAGTGTGCTCTAATATGTTACATTGGATCCAATTAGGTAATGGCAGCTCCAGCAGCAGAAGGGAAGGGGGGGGTCAGGCTTCATCCTAGTTTGGGCTGCGCTGTCGACATTGATCCTAATGAACAGCAGACAGAGGGGTGTCCCCCTGAGCTGCTCTTTGTGATGCTGTAGCAGTTCAGGACTAGTTAATGTACACTTAACACAAAGTGTTACCTGAAAAAGATGCTCAGCAAGAGGGAGCTGACACAGTGCAGTGTAATTTATGCCTTTAGAATAGGATCCTCCATGGGCATTACAACAGCACACTCGGAAAGGACTCAGCAGCACGCTGGAGAAGAAAGGAAGGCTTTAAGTGAAGATTTAAAGAAGGGGATGGAGCATCTACAAAGAAGGGGAACACACGCCCTCCAGCTGTGGAAGAAGGCAGAAGGGAGACTGAGATAAAAGGGGAGCTTTGATCTTCCTCGATCCATCGGGCTTCGATCAGCCGTGTCCTGCTGCGCTGGGGCTGGTGGAGGGCTGGACTGTGACTGCCTCGGTGCTGAGCTGGATGTCATGAAAGGCACGTTCCCCACTCCCCTGGCCTGTTCCCGGGCTGGGGTTCCTCTGCTCAGCCGGGTGCTGCTCTACCCTGAGCCCCCCGTGGGGTCCCGCCTCCGCTCACCAGCCGTTCCCACTGTGCTGGGGCTTGGCTGCAGAAGGGGAAAAGCAACAGTTTTCCCCTGCCAGAAGCTCAGACAGTGGTAGCTGGGTTTCCTCCTCTCTGCTCTGCAAGTATTTAAATGCACTCACTTTTCCATCTATACGCTGCTGCAGGAGTTCAAAGCCATGGGAAAGGCAAAAAATTTACCCTGAATACCAGGGCTTCTGCTAGAGTTTTAGGAAAGACAGCAGAGTGCACAAGGAGTGATGAAACAGTGGGTTTGGACATTGTTCAAGCAATGCAGAAAGCCATCCATATTCGGATGCCCAGTGTAACACAAAGCCGCCTCTGGTTCCATCTCTACTTTGGCAGCTTGTGATGAGCTCAGGGCACAATTTAATCACTGGCATGTAAGGAGGAGAGCCAGACCTCCCATTGTCTAAGCCTCTTGACCTAAGATGCTCATAGCACTGGCACCTCCCTGTTGGATTGCAAGTGTCCTTGGTGGTAAAAAATGTAAGTCTGTCCCACTGCTCCAAGGAAGCCACGGGGAAGCTTAAAGGCCAATGGAGATCCCATGGATCAGGCGTCAGAATGTATAAGACAGCAGGTGACTGAAGGTGTTTTGCAATTGCTTTACAATGTTTTAATTGACCCTGTCCACCCAAGTAACATAATGTTATAAATGACACTAAACCCACAGATAACACTAAACCCACAGATGCCGTTCAGTGCCCATGGGTGGCATGTTCTCAGCAGAACAGGGAACTGAGGCAAAAAACCTTGGGAGGAGAGGTTCTTGCACCCACTGAGACACCTTGCCTTAATCAAGGCAAAACCACGATGCTCCCAAGATGCCCTCTTATCTGCATTGGTCATTTATTGCACAGCAGGAACAAAGGGATGAAAATCTGCCTGCCCAGCCACTTGCCCCAGTTTGCCCAGCTTGCCCCAGTGGGTCCCAGCCTCTCAGCAGTCCTGCTGCTCCTCTGCCCTCCCCACCTGGCACAAAGTGCCTGCTTGGTGTTGCTGCCAGAGCAGCTCAGCTACACTTATAAATCTTCTTTGCAATTTCATTCATTTCAAAGTTCCCTGTTACCAGCTCCAGCCCATAATCTCACACTCCATAAATCAATCAGCGAGGGAGCTGGGCAGTGGTGCAAACCAGCTCCTCTCGCCCCGGCCGGGCAGAGCCGGGCACCTCATGCCAAGGTATGTGGGGCTGGTGTGGGGTTCCTGCCCCTTGCCACAATGTGACCGCTGTGAGAGCCATGCGGGGCCAGCAGGAGCCCAGGGGGAGAAAGCAGGAAAGCATTACTGGAGAGCAGGCATGGGTTACTCCCATGCTCAGAGCTAGCCTTGCCTTGATTTGTGGAGGCATTAATATTTGGAGGGTGCTTAGTCACAACTCGTCGAAACCCTGTCTCACCCAGTGGGTGCTGCTGAGGCCAGCAAGCAGAATGGAGCGTGCCAGAGCCTTTTCCGCCCAAAGAGCGGAACCTGAGACTCACCAGGGTGATGGATCTGCTCCAGAGGAAAATGCTCCTTCGGCGACCCTTGAGCAGACGTGTCACTTAGATTTGTGCCGAGGTGTTTTTATATCTCATCCGAGGCTTCCAGTAGAATGAGGCTGGTGGACTCCACACAGCTCCAGCTGGGAAGGGAAGAGTGATTATCCACAGTGTGATAAACCGGGGAGCTGACAGGGAAGGGATGCTGCCCAGTTCAAATCACTGCAGGCCAGCGGAGACCTAAACCATCTCCTTCCAGCAGGCAGGTGAGCAGGGCAGGAACCATGGGCTGCCTTCCGTGCTGTGCTGTGCATGCTGATGGGGAGAGCTGCAATTTATCAACAAAAATTAGGAGTGGGAAATGCTGTTTATCTGGAGAGTGAAAGAATACGTTTAATTTTTTTGCCTGAGAATTCCAGTGTTTGCATTTTTGTAGGTCTTTTTCCCCTGAATGCCACAGTGGGAGTGGAAATTAATGAATTTTGTTTCATGCAACTTTTCTATGGTGGAAACGCAAGTTTGTCAGCTCTGGAGTATTTTGCAAAATTATGGTGATTTTGCCCAATTTTGTTTATTGGAGAAAAAATATGTGAAAACATTTAAAATGGCCAGTTTTGACATGTTCAGAATGAAATGTTTTGATTTTTTGGGTCTGAAACATTCTTCAGTTTAAAAACTCCCTTTCATTTAATTTTGAAAAATCCAAAAGCTTGATTGAAGCAAAGTATTCCGATACTGTCAAATGAAATGTTGACTCCAAACCCTTTAAAAATCAATTTGACAATAATTTGGAAAACCTTTATCTTTGTTCCAAGCTTGAATAACATTAAAAACAAACAAACAAACAAATGCACAGTTTGCAAATGAACTAAAAGGAATCTCTTTTCCGTGCAGCTCTTGTTGCAAAAAAAAAAACCAACAACCGAAACCATTTCATTTTCTAGGTTTTCAAAAAAGGCCAAAAACCTTTTCCAAATCCGAGGAACAATCTGGCCTTTACAAAGAGAGGTGACTGCCTGCTGTAAAGTAAAAGCCTGGAAACGGATGTCGTGGATAATGAACAAACCAGAAGCTACCGTGATGCGGCTGCCAGACCTGAAACAGCTCTTGGCTCCAGGAGCAGGGAAATACCAGTTTGCAGCAGGGACATGGCATCACCTTTGGACGTTGCTTATCGAGGCAACTGCTCAGCTATGCCAGAGGTCCACGTTTTTAGAAGACTGGTGGCAAATTTGGAAAGCAGCAGAAAATAACTCCAGGGATGGTCTGGGGTGGTTGGAAACCTGTTGTGCAATGAGAGAGGAAAGAAGTGGAAGGTATTAACACTAAATCCAAGACAACCTTAATATCTGACTCGTCTGAGTTTAGAAGTGCCTTTGAGAGGAGGAGATACCAAAAAGCCAGCTGGCTAGCAGACAAAGGCAGAATATCAGCTAGCAGCTGGAGGGTACAGCCAGGCAAACTGGGAGTGGGAGCTGAGTGCCAGTGTTAACAGTCAGAGATAAACCCCTCCAACAGCTTGCTCTGGCACGTGGTAGAGCCTCCATCACCCAAAGCTGTTCATTCACTTGGATGTTTTACTGCAGGATCTGCTGTGATCAAGCAGAAGCCCTGGCCTCGAGAGGGGTGAAGTTCTCCCTCCTGGCCAGAAAACCAAACCACATTGTCTCCGCAGCTATTTTTGGCCTGATCTTTGGAGAGAAGGCCAGGAAATCTGTTTTCTCAGAGCACAGGCACACCACGTAACTCGTGGCAGAGAAGGTGTCTTCCCTGTCCAGTTTCCCAGCAGCCTCCAATGGGAACTGCAAACAAAAGCAAGCACACATGCCATCACTGATCCATTCCCTGTCCCCACGCTACCATGTCAACCAAATCCTTCTTTCCAGGGATGGAATGACACCATCCACTGTGAAGGTGTGATCCACAGCTCTGACCAGCCTGTCTCCAGCACAGCCCCACACTCAGATCATGAGGATGAGTTCATGGCTGCACCAGGCATCCTCCTCTGTGCACCATCCTTGCCTTTCACTAGCACACGACTGAGCTGATGGTTCACAGATCCCCATCAGTCAGGTCACCACAGGTCCTCCAGTCAGGCTGTCTGTGTGCACAGTCAGGGCAATGGAAGAGGGAGAAAATGTAGAAGAGAACAAGAGAGAAGGGGGATTGCTCTGGAAAGATAAGGCAGGTGACCGGGAAGAGGAATGGGGAGACCCATGGTGGTGTTCCTTCCATGTCCTCACCAGAAAGCTCTGGGTGGCTCCATGCCTGGCCCTGCTCACTCCTCTCATGGTGATGCCACCATTGGTAACCCTCAAAAGGAACTTCCCTTGAGCAGTGAAAGCATCAGCCTGCTGTCTGGTGTCTTCCCCCATGCCCTTGCACATCCATTCATGAGCCACCTCGTACATCAGCCAGGTGTATGGGATGGGGTTGGTTTAGGTTTTTTCTAGGAGAAAACCTGCTCTTCTGCACCCAATAGCCCTGACCAGTGGTATCAGGGAGACCCACTGCTCCTGCTGCGGTGGAACGAGTGAGGAGCACCCCTCAGGCTTGTGCTGGGCATTGTGGAACCAAGCTGCAGCAGCGTCATGGCATCTCCCATTGCTGCCATGCTCTGCTGCTCCTGGAGATGATGTCTGCAGAGAGAAGCCCCAGGGCAAACCTCCTTTCTGGGTCTGCAGTCCTGACACCGTTGGTGCAGAAACAGGGTCGCTGTTTGTGCTCTGTGTCTCCAGCTCATTCCCAGAGCCAGCATCAGGAAAGTGAAAGCCAAACCTCCAGCCCTGCAGCTTCCTCCTTGTCCAAAGAAGGCCTGGACAAAACCAGAGGAAAGAGTAGGGCAGTCCCTTCCCATTCACACCACAACATCCAGCAGACAGGCTGCTGCTGCATGCTCCGCTGCCTGCCCTGACCTAAGAGCCTCAAGGGTGTGCAATAAAATCTGCTGCTGACCCAGCATGGCAAGGAAGACTTTCTGGAGATGCATCCTCTTCATCCTGCTTCATCCATCCTGCAAGCGCTTTGGCTCCAGCAGGGCTTTCCTGCTCACTTCCCTGCGTTTGTGGAAGCCAAGTGAATTCTCACATATGTGGTTGGAATTGAATAGCCTCGGGATGATGAAGCTTTCTGGAAAACCATGATATGAGGCGTTTCAGCCTGTCTGCAGAGCTGTATCGCCTGACCACCTCACTGGTCTGACTGGGCCCTGCTCTGTCTCTGTCCAGGACCCCTGTCATCACTCACGTGTGAGTGATGCTCTGTGGTGGCACTGTGGGCTGTGGTGCCAAGGAAAGCACCAAGGGAAATGTTGGAGGGCCCAAGACAGCATCTTTGTGGTAGGTGACAGGGCGGTCCACATAAAGCATTGGGTCCTGTGGTCTGCTCCTACCTGTATTTCACTTGGTCTGAGGTTATGGCCAAGGCAGTTCAGATCAGTTTCACATCATTTTGGTGAAAATATTCTTTAATTTTCTTGCCTTGCTTTGTTTCTTTTGGGCTGTGATCTTTCTGAGGAAGGTACTCTCTCCTAGGACCCCAGACTATGGGCCATATGTATTCTGCTGGTATCAGAGACTGACACCATCAGGAGTCCATCTGCTGGCCATGGCACCAATATAAGACCAAAATGCACCCTTGCCCCAAGGTGCTTAGTGTCAAATGTGTGGCACAAATGCCTGCTCCTCACTGCCTCCAATGTCTGTGGCATTGGACAACCTCTGCAGAGAATCATCTTCTCACATGCTGCACAGTGGGTCTGGTGTTTGCACTCTGCTGGTGGTGGCCCAGCAAGTCACGTCAATCCCCCATGCTGAGTGCATGGAAAAGTAATAGCCTCTGCCCCCTATTTCCTCTAACCCCTCCCTCCACTTCTGGCTCTGTGCTCTTCCCTCTTCAGGGTTCCAGCACTCCAGGGTTTCTCAGAAGGCTTTCCTGGGATCACATGTCCATGCAGCAGCGCCTTGGGAACCCACAGGGGCCCAAATCCGGGAAGAAATCTGGGGTGAGGGAAAGTCCATGGCTAGCCAGGCTAATGAGAGCCTCAGAGGCTCTACATAGAGCCAGACACTCTCCCTCTGCCACCACCACAGCCCTGATCCCTGTGCAGATGGATCTAAGGTGGAGAGAGGTGGTTTGACCTGGATGCTGAGAGCTCTGTGTCCCATCAAGGATAACGCAGAAGCTTGTTCCAACCTCTCTGCTGAAGCTGACCTGGTTCAGCTGTGCCAAATGCCACCACAGATGGCTTATCAGCATCAATTTTCTTTCTTGCAATAATACCTACAGCCAGGAATTGGAGATTCTAAATTATTTTGGTAGTAAAGACAAGGTCCAATTGTGAAGGGCTGCAGAAAGATTTCATGATACCAAGTGACTGGTGACAAAATGTCAGATAAAATTCAGTGTAGATAAATGGAAACTAACATACATGTGTGTGTGAGCCTATGGAACAACCACAAAACCGTGGATCAAGGGTTAAGAACCTTTAAGAACATTTAAGAACAAATTTAATCTCAATACCTCATGGATTGGGGAACCTCAGAAGCAGCACCACCCGGGCAGAGGCAGGCAAGCAGTGGACGCAGGCAGAGTCCTTATTAGCAAGAGAGTCCTTGTTAGCAAGGGAGTGAGGGAGCAAGAGAGCTCCCACTTGCTGTTTGGGCCTGTATTTCAAGGATTCTGGCAGGCAGAG
>JAOXJM010000009.1:7039414-7055053 GCA_026413425.1 Tringa solitaria | reverse complement strand
AGGATACACTCTGTCCCCTTGTCCAGGTCATTGATGAATATGTTGAACAGGACTGTGCTGAGTATTGACCCCGGGAAGAGCAGCAGAACCTGGATGGATGCTCAGCAAACCAGTCATTGAGGGACAGGGTGCCCTTCCCCATGGACACTGTGTGTCCAAGCAGCTCTTTCATCCAAAACAAGGTGGCTTCACCCATCCTTCGCATGGGGAAGGGCTTCTTCTGAGCTGTGCTGTGGGAGGACACCAGCTGGATCCAGGCAAAACCATGGTCCAGGGGCTGGACCCACAATTTACCCTGCTGGGCACTGCTGAAGCCCATGCCCTCGTTATTTTACCTACGTAAACTGTGCCACCGTAGAGGTTTGTGGCATCTGGACAGAGGTTTTTATGGTTTTCAGTGGCACTGAAACATAGGAATTGTTTCCCCTGTGAATCCAATGCCCTGTGTAAGCCAGTCCAGAGTGGGATGGCAGTGATTTACTAGGAAAATATGCCTGGTCTGGCTGTCCATGATGCTAATATAAAGCAGACACAAACCCCGTAATTTCTGTGAGTGCCTCAGGACTGTCCTAGGTGTAAATGAGACAAGCAGCATGGCTGGGGTGGCAAAGAGCGAGCAGCACAGTGCAGGTGGGACCGTGGGCCTGATCTTGCTCTCAGACCAGCAATGCTCTGCCACCGGCCTGGAGCAACATCTTGTTTTCCCTGGGTGTCAGAAGAAAGCAAGGGCCAAGCTCTTTGTTAGGTTTCAAGACCAATTTGTTAATGCCTGCAAGGTGATGGCTGGGACAGTGGTGGAGGGAGAGTCCCCCATCACTGTTCTGCCACGGTGTAGGGCCCCCGAGTCTCCTGGGACAGTGGGCAGTAGAACTCTGGACCAAAGAGGACTTGTCTGCCTTGGACCTCTTCCCCTCAAAGAGTGCCACCTGCCACCGCTTTAACTGAAACCCCTCGTGCAAACAAGCCCAAATTCCCAAAGGACTCCCACCTTGCCCGTCTCCTCCAATCAGCTCCCCGAAACACAAATCCTGACACAGCCACCACGCACGCCACCTTTGAATGAAGTTGCCATAGTTACTGGTGCCTCACAGCAGCAGGCTGAGCTCATTAAAATGATTTGAATGGCTACCCTATAATCAAGCTACTCGTGAAGGGAGGTCTGGCGGGGAGGAGAGCCCTGGGACGTGACGGGCTCCAGCCCCTGTGGTAGAAGAACTGTCAGAGAGAGGCTCCAGAGCAGAGGCTTATGAGAAGTGTGGGAATAGTGCAGAGCTGGGGCAACCTGGAAGGGTGGAAGTGCACGGTCCCCACACTGCACTGGTTCCTCTTGGGTCTCCTTCCCTGCAGTGAACATGAGCATTTCCCCCCCCACCACCACCAGCACGGATGAGGCTGCAATCACAGCCTCCCCTCAACACCACGTCCCCGCATCTTCATCAACGATGGTTTCCCATGCTCTCAAGCAGCCCAGTAGCCGATGCTGGGGGTCAGGCTTCCCAGCAAAGAGTTGCATGAAACCTGAGCCAGAGTCTTTCTTCTCTTTCAATCCATATTTTACAAATTGTTTAACAAAAAAACCCTGCCTAATTTTCTTTGGTTCACCTGAAACATTAATCCAAAATAAGGTTTCCTCCTTTTTTTTTTTTTTTTTTTCAACCAAGACAAGGCTGTGAAGAATAAGTATTTTGGGGTTTTGTTTAAACCAGAGCAATTTTAAGAAAAAAGACCCCAGGTATTAAAAATGTCATGGAATACTTCAGGAAAAAAAAAGTCCCAAATATGTTGAAAATGTCCTGTATCCTGCTGAAAAAAAACACAGGTCTTTTTGGAGCTCTTTTGCAGGTGCTGTTCATAGCTACAAGACAGGGTGGGTGTGAGGCCACCGCTGGCTGTGTAAGGATGAGGATACCTGTGGCAGGAGAAGAGATGGTGCTCCCAGGTGGCTGGTTGCTGGGAGATGAGGGATTCCTGGTTCCCCCAGCCTGTCATCAGGCAGACTCTCTGCAAAGAGAGCTCTTCCCTCTGCTAAGCTTGACCTGCTGCTCCTCACAGTTTGGCTTGGACTGCAGGGAGCCATGTCCCCTGTGCTGGGCTGTGCAGGGGTCCTGTCCCATCCCTGCCTGGCTGTGTGAATGTCTGCTCCCAGAGCAAGCCCAGGAAAGGAGTTTCTTCATTTTCTGCCTCCATACCAGCCCCCTGGTCACTCGGGGCAGGCTCAGCCTGACACACAGAGGGGTGTGTGGGCATTTGAGCATCCCCATGCTGTGATGTTCCCAGGCGTAGAGCTTCTGAGAAGACTCCTGAGCATCTCCCCAGCTCCAGAGTGTGTGCTGTGGTGGTGTCTGGGAGCTGCCCACTTCAGACCAGTCGCAACAGAAGCAAAACCTTTCTCCTACTGGGAACAGTGAGCCAGCTGGTCCATGGGCGGTTGCCATCCCATGGAGCTGGGTTGCAGCTGGGGTGCAAGCTGGGCATCCCAGAGGACACTGCTTTGTGCCAGGTGACGTCAAGGTCCCCTGGGTTGCTTGGGCTCTTTTAAGCAGCAAGGTTAGCTCTGCAGGTCTCCCACTGGTGTTTCCCCACAGCACAGAGACCATCAGTGCTGGCTCCTTCGCTGCCCACAGCCCCAGAGCTCGCTGCGGTACCCTCCCCATGGCAAGCACCGGCCCGCGCCCCTTGCTGTGCAGAGAGCTATCAGGGTACATGGATAATCTTTTACTCTTCAGTACAAATAATTTATTACATTAAAATAACGTTTTTAAAAAATGAGTACTTTGGGAATAATTCAGGCTCGCCTGCGGAGGCATTTTTCAAAGTGCCATAATAGGCACTTAGAAATGGGTGGTTATTTTTATTCTCCGAGCCTGTCAAGAAGCTGATGGATCGAATTGGCTGATGACAAGGCAGCTGAATGCTCGTAGACGGAGACCACAGCGTGAACGCGGAGCCCGTTACAAATGAGCAGCCAGCTCAGGTCGGAGCTCTCGCTGAAGTGCTGGCACCTCTGCAGGGGGATCCTTCCCCCCAGGGCCACAGTGAACGGGGCAGTGATGGCCAGGTGGGCCATAGAGAGGGAGCAGGCAGCCCTCCCCAAGTCCCAGCAGTGGGTACCCCTCTTCTCTGTCCCAGCAGCAGGGACCAATATCGCCTGCCCCTCTCTCCATCCCAGTCTAGTCAAAATGCCTCTTCCCACAACCTCCACCCCTTCGCCAGGAGGGGAGAGTGTCCCAGAGGTAGCACATGCTGGTTCGTCTGCTGTCCCCCTGCCTTGATCACAGCCTCCCTGGTGCCTCATCTCAGGTTTTAAATCCTATACAGGGGATAAATTCTGTCCTGCTCCAGAGCCTTTCAGGTTAGTGCTGGCCCATGTGCATGTGGCCAGGATCAGACAGACAAGGGAGAGGGGAAGGGCAGAACGTGATGGCAGGACCTCCAGTCCTGAGAAGACAGCAGCTTCTTGCAGCAGGGTCAGAGCACAAGCCAACAGGGTGGGTGCCCAGATAAGTCTCCCCTTGTCATGGCTCTCCTCACATCACAGTTTTCCTCCCTTCTCACCACAGCCAAAAATAAAACCTCTTCCTCTCCCTGGCAAGGCTGCTATGAACATTGCAACCAGAGACCTTCTGCTGTGTCAAGGAGGCTGGCAGAGCAAGGAATGGAGCCTGGAGATGCATGCCTGGAGACTGGCAACCCTCCCCTGTCCCCAGAGCAAGGCTGGTGTGGATGGGAGCATCCCAGCTTGCACACGGCTGGCTCCTGGTGGAAGGATTTGCCACACATCAGTTACACTCACAGCCTCATTGCCTCTGCTGGCTCCTCATTATCCCCTTTCACAGATGGAAACCTGATTTCCAGGGTGCTAGGAAGGCAAACATCTAGTGCAGACTCAAGAAGGTCCCTGATCACCCTGGCACCCCAATTCCTCACCCCCTACATCTTCTGATCCCCCTGGCCCATCTGCTGGGGGACCAGAGCTCCTCAGCCGAGGCGAACCACAGCTCTCACACCAGCAGGAACAGCCTTTTGGCTCACAGACCCTCATGACTGAGCCAAGGGCAACACCTCACTGTTTGCTGCTGATGCAAGGGCACAAAACACAGCCATGGAAAGGTGGTGCCAGCTCAGCAGGGCACGATACACACACACATGTGGAGCAGAGCACTGTGTAGGATATACACAAAGAGGGAAATGGATAACGCACACCATCTTCAATGCCTCGGCTCCACAACAAGTTTACAGCTTTTACACGACAATTCTTCAGGGTACAAGAAATTGAAACTCTCTGCCTCCTCATTCCAGACAGGAGACAGATCTCATCTAGCTTGAGCAAGTATCAGAGCATGGAGTAGAAAGGGTCAGGGGCATCTGGAGCCACTTCCCTGCACTGCCCCAGGCACTGATCCTGCTCTGCTGCCAGGTCAGTGCGTTGCAGGAGCGTTTGTGGCACAGTTCCTTCATCGGTTCTTCACTGCAACCAAGGGTTTGTGAGAGCTGCCCTGCCCCAGGGAGGTCACCCTGCGGGGCTGGAGGAGTCTCATCCTTCCCTGACCTCAGCCTGCACTTACTCCCAATCTCAAAGCAGGGCAGATGTATCCAGGAATGAACCTGGTCTTTCTCCAACCCTTCTGCCTCCCAGCAAGGAGCAGAGCCTTTGCTAGCAAAGGGTCTTGTAACCCTGCACTGAAGATCTCCCAACAAGTTGAGCGATGGCTTACAGCAAAGCTTACTCCAGCCATTTCCCAGCTCATGGGCATGCTGTGTGCCTCAGGTGTCTTCCTGAGACATCTTCTGAAATCAGCTCTGGTGTGAAAAAGCCAGCTAATCGTATTATGTCAGAGAGCTTGGAGAGGTGAGGGAGGGAGAGCTGCAGGCGGACCCGCTGAGCGTTTGAGCTGTGTGAATAATTGATAAGGCCATTCAAAAGGGCTCTCACTGCAGTGCCCAGGCATCAGCCAGCCCTGCCTCTTTCCTTGCTGCTTGCACTTTCCCAGGCTCAGAGACCAGCAGAGCATCCATTGGGGCCTGCCTTTTGCTGGCCTGGGCAGGACCAGCCCAGATGCCAGCGCAGAGACTCGCTGGGGAGCATCATGAGCTGCAGCAGCTCTCCCATGGTGGGCAGAGGAACCTGGTTTCTGGCTGGGTCAGAGTCCTTCCTGCCCTTTGCAGTGACTTGGAAGGGGAGATACAGACCCGGTACTTGAGAGCATAAGGCAAAGCCATCAGTTGCTGGGGCGAATTTCATTAAGAATTAATTTGTACAGAGCCATACGTTCCTGCTTGAGGCTGACAGATCCCTGACCCAGGCTGCAGCATGGGGAACACATGGGAATGTTGAAAATTGCTAAGGGGTTCCCAGAAGCCCTGCAGGAGGGAAGACTGGATCACAATAGATATTTTGGGGAAGCTGAATTTCAGAGCCCAAAGTTGTAGCATCTTCCTCTCTCACAGCCTCCTCCCTGCAGTTTCAAAGCTCTCCTCATGCTCATAAATTCCTGGGAGGCAGGGAAGGTTTCCAGGATCCTCTCCACTCTCCTGTGGCACAGATATGGCAGGACACATGCCCAGAGGGGTATCAAGAGCCAGGGACAGAGCTGATGACTGTGTAAACCCTCTGTTCTTCATCCTCCCACTCCAGCCTTCAAAAGCACCAGTTTCCTCTACAGGTCATGTAAAGATGGGGAAAAAAGCCAACTGGTGGTGTATTGGCTGGGATATTCCTACTAATTTTGCTTCTTTGGGAAAGGCTTTAGGCCTCTGGGACACTTGTTCCCCTGCAGTGCACCCTGGATGATGCATTTGCCTGGCCCTGCAACCCTAGAGAATCTGGGAGGGGACACAGGGCCCACACTCAACCTGCTGCTCCTGACCCAAAGCCTTTGTCTCACCTCTGCCACCCTGATATCAGGGCATGTCCAATTAGAAACAACAATCACCTTTGGCTTTTTTGGTCTGAAAAGCCTCATTATGCTGGACTTTTGCTAGTTTAGATTCTCTCTGCATCCTGGGTTTAGAGTGTCTGTGCTGTGGAGGCTGAAATGGTCACCATATGATGTGCAGTGGTGTTTGGTGAGGGTGGGGGAGAGCTATTGCACTCTACAAGGCCATCCGCTTTGCTGCAAGGAGGGTGGGTAAGTAAATTGCACACCAAAGCATTCCTGCTCTCTGCAAGTATCCTACATGAGAGGTGCCTCTGCAACAGGCTGTGTGTGTACCAGCTCACTGCTGTCCATCCTGTCCCCCCTCAGATAAAGGGACCCTGAGAGCAGGACTGCAGCCAGCAAAGCAGTTCTGCTGAGTGATGAACACAGAGGCTATTGCTCAGTGAGAAACCTCAACTAAAGGCAGGAAGCTGGGTAGCAGTGTTTATCTGTAGTTTAGTCCAGAATCCTGTTGTGGTTACTTGGATGAGCAGCCTCGATCGATGCCAGAGTGGCCTCCACTTGTGGGTCCATGAGAACAGCATATTCTTGGACAAAGGGTAGTAAAAAATCTCTAGAGCAGAGCTGGCTCTGGGTTTGCAGACTCAGAGGAGCCATGGGCAGAGGTAAGATGTATCCCCTCTGTCACCACCCAGATATGGTGACAGCCCCCAGAGCACAAGGCCTCATCCAAAGGCCAGCAGCCCCAGCTTCAGCTGTGCCGTGATGCTCTGCACCATACCAAACCCCAGCAGAACCAGAGGACACAAGCACAGCCCAGATGACAGCCAGCAAGGGTTTCCGGGATAAACAAGCCCAGACCCTCAGTCTCTTATTTAGCTGGGAAGAAGACAGAGGGGTCATCCCCCAACCCTTGCTGCAGGCTCCTTCGTCTTAGGCAGTGTGAGATGTTCCTCTGCTCTGGCTCAGTCAGTGCATAAAGGTGGCTCTGTTCACTCACAGCTGGAGCATGTTGTCATTTTCTGTGATTTAGCATGATTAAGAAACTCTAGACTGTGGTCTGCAGTGAGTGTATTAAAATACAGTGCCTCAAGGCATTCCCACGAACAGATGCAGGCACATGGGCTCAGACCCCCATTTTTTCAGCCAGCAAGTGGAGAGAGAATAACAGTCCACGGGCTATGGTTCAAACAGGATCTGAAATAGTCTCCCAGCAAAAAGTTTTCTAGAAAAATGAGATGCCTGAAGACTGGAAGCAGGGTAAGGATTAACACATGGAAGAGCTGGAGCCAGACGTAGTGTGATCCCTGCGCCCAAAGCAAGAAGCGCTGCTGTGACTTTCCCTAAAGCAGCAGTCACCTCCTCTTCTTTGAGCTCCTGCAGAGCAGGGAAGTAGAGTCTCACACCCTTTACCACATGCTTTTGTGGTGAGGGAAGGGTTTCTCCAGGCACCTTGATAAGGATATTCCCTGCAAAGGCATCACTTAAGGGATTCTCACAGCTCCCAGAAGGGTTTACCATAACGTAGTCATTTGTTCCTGACCAGACCCATGGTGCTGTCTGTCTCTACTCCAGTCTAGACCTGTCCAGTTGTTCAAATGATAGACGACTGCTCCACAGGCATCTCCAGCCAGGTGTTCAGTGGCTTCAGTTCCTAGCTCTGTTTCCTGTCTATGCCATTGTCAGGATGTTTTTCTGGAGAAGGAGAGAAGCGGGGAGAAGAAACAGAATCAGGACTAGTCAAAAACATATGTTCCTGCATTTATATAGAAGATTTGGGGCTGGGTCGTATTTAGGCTGTGGAGATTCAGACCTTTGCAGACATCCATTTATTAAGGGCTGATTTCTGAATGTTTGATACCAAGGTTTTGTCAGCTCCAGACCCTCAAAGTCATCTAGTTCCAGAAGCAGCCCTACTGGAGCCAAATTCATCCTCATGATATGCCACCACCCATGAGACGGAGTCCCTGGACACAGCCCAGTGGAGCTGGGCATCCATCACTAGCTCCAGTGTCCTGTTCCCTTCAGCCAGGACAGATGGATTTTCCTGTCCCTGTGTCCCTGTAGGTTTTCTAGCAGCTCACAGGTGTGGGGTGTTATAGAGCCCAGCCACTGGGCATCTACTATGTCAGCTAACATAAGGCTTTTAGAATCGCCCACATTTGCCTCTGCCTCACACAGGAAAAAAAATGCCCCAGAGGATGTCCAGGACAACGAGAAAGCTGTCCTTTCAGACCAGAAAGCTCATGACTTGGTTCTCTTCTGTTATGGAGAAGATGGTGAAAGTGCCTTCTCCGTGAAGAGCAAATCAGTGAGAAAAGAGGAAACAGATATCAAAACCTCCAATTTCAGCTTTTTTGCAGAAGAGGTATGAAACACCTTTGAACCACCTGTCACACAAACACGCATTGAGACCTGACAGAAATGGGGTCCTGCCATGAATCCCATTCCCAGCATCTCTGCTCCAGTTGGGAGGACTCCACTAGAACTCGCATGTGTTGCCCTTCAGCCTCTTTCTTTTTTTTCCCACTGATCTGACCCCTGAATGCCAAAATGGCCTTTTGCTGGGCTGGGAAAGTCTTGTTCCCATCATCCAGGTCACTGGAGGCATCTCCAGCAGGCTAACAGCAGGGGACAGTCATTCATCCCCCCTAAACCAGGTATGCCTAGGTGAGATGACCCCTTTCTAGAAATCACCTGGGATTAGGGGACAGATGAGGGAGGTACTTTGGGGCCTGTATCTCAGGGCTGTCCAATGTGCCTCAGTTCCCATTCACCAGATGCCCTATCCTCTTGTCATAAGCTGAATCTGAGGGATGGGAAGAGGGAGGGGGTGTGGGCTCTGAGTGGTTTAGGAAGAAACATATACAGAGGTAAATGAGTTGCTAAAGGTTCCTGCACAGCAACTTCAGAGGCTTGGGAAGGGGTTCTTTATTCCTGAAAATACCAAACCAGACTGGGGGCACAGCCAGAGATGCTGGGGGGAAGCCTCCACCCTGACATGCAGCCAGCATGGCTGAGATGAGGGTCTGAGTGGTCAGTGTGAACTATACCAGACCAGAAAAGAAAGGAAGGCTGAAACCTTGTTTTAGCACCTTCAGCCTGGAGGACAGTCACATCCCGGGGGACAGGGAGTGGAGGACTTGTCTGGCTGTTGTGCTGTGCACTAAAATACTGGCTGGGGCCTCAGTATATGACAGCAATGGTGCCTCAAGGTGCCTGCCTCTCCTTCCCTTTCTTCCACCCCCACAGAGCTGACCTTTCTTGCCAGAACCCTTGGCTCCAGCTTGGGAAATGCTCTGGAATGGATTGGGAGAATTGGTTCTTTGCTGTTCTCTATCTTTGGACACTAAGATGGCCCATTCAGACCCAGACAAGCCTCTCAGCTCACCCTCCTTTTAATACACAGGAGCAGCCCTCAGCTGGGAATGTGCCCATGATGTTTGTCTCCTTTCACCACGTGTTTAATTACATGCTACAGCAGAGAGACACATCGCTGCTTCCACAGAGGCCTCAAGTCCTAATGGGGATGGTGTGATCCCACTGTCTCCTTCTGGGCAATCAAGAAGGACTGGGACCATTCAGCATTGCCTGCTCAGCCGGACCTGCCCAGGACACATGGGAGGCATCTCACAAAGCAGCAGCACCCCAGGAGTTGACCTGTCCATCTCCATACCCAGCAGCTCTTTTTCTTTTGTTGTCAGTTCCCAGGCTCTCCATCTCCATCCTCTGAAGCCATTAGTGTGAGCGGCTTCATGCTTCCCTCTAGTGGTCCCAGCTCCCCCTCCAGAATCACTCCTGTCTCCAACACCTCTCAGTCCCACTGCACACTGTGATCATCTCCGTGTCCCACCGTGTCCCCAGGGCTCTGGACGGATCAGTTACATGAGCAGAGATACTCTGAGCAGACTGGCCTTGAGGATGAGTGATAGCATGGCTGCTTGGGAAGGAATAGCCTGACTTCATGCCAGTCCTCAGTTATGAACACAGGAACTATGAAACACAGTGATTTATGAGTGGGTCTTTCATCACCTCGCAGGGGTTCCATGCCTCTGGGGTGTTTGAAGGTCCTTGTCCGTTAGCAGAGTGCCACAGACATTCCTTCAAAACAAAATCCTGAGGTTTTTGCTGTTTAAAACTTTTAATCTCCTGGGAGAATTTTTTTCCTCCTGGCTCCCCTGACAGATTTTGCAGTCTTTTCAAAAATGCTGACTCATCTCAATTCCTGCACTGGGTCTGAAAATGCAGTCTTCTATCTGGGGATTGACCCAGGAAGGTTCCTTTCTCCTGTTTAAGGATTGCCCAGTTGAGCCAATTGTCTCAAGCCAAAGCCTTGACTGAGCAAGTCGAGCTTTTGTAAGTTAATTTTTACTGTCACTCTCTGGGATGGTGAGCTCAGGGCTTTGCTAGCACAGTAGGTACTGACTTAAAGAAACCTCCCTATGATCTAGAGAGCTGTTTGGGCTGTCAGCTTCATTGCCAGGATGCACTGAAGATACATGGAACAGGTCCCACTGCAGAAGGGTATACCGAGCTTCAGGGGTAAAAAGTTATGAGAACAGGACAGACTGCTGCTCAAAAAAGTCACATCACTGGGTTTAGAAACCACTGGAATGAGAAAGAAAATCATGTCTCTGTCAGACTGATGACTTTGTTGTACCACACCAGCAGTATGATCTCACCAGGTGCCTCAATGGAGGAGCTTAATCCCATTCCCGCAGGTGCAGTGCAAGGAAAAAACCTGGCAGCTCCTGTGTGCAGAGCCAGGGAGGACCAAATCAGGTTGAGTGTCACAATATGGACTTACAAGTGCTTGGGGCAGGCGCCAACAAAGTTCTGACTTTCCCTTCCAACAGCCCAGTGGACCTCTTGCTGGGTTGTCTCAGAAAAATAAAGCAATCCAAGCAAAATGGGAAAAGTTCCAGTTTCTGGCACACCGTTTTTTCTTCTTTAGCCCCACAGAAGCTTTGGGTCCAGCCCAGCTGCCCAGTCAGGTTGAGGCAACTGCTGGTTGCTCCTCTGCCACTTGGCTCCTGCAGGGGTTTGCACAAGAGCAGAGATAAGGTCAAATAAAACACATCCCAAGCTCCTGTGTGTGTCTCAAGATAATTTTAATATGGAAGTTGCCTTGTGCACTCTGAGGAGTTGGTCCATGGTAGATAGCATTCATTTCTTCATCACCATCATGCTAAAAAGCAAGTGAGAAAATGTGGCTCTAGGCCTGGGAAGTTTTTAGCAAGGCCGATCTTGCCTGATAATTAACATTGAGAGCACTGAGCTCATCCACTTCTCTTCATCTCAGCATTGTCCTTGTCTTGCTACATTACTTTTTGGCAGTAGCCCAGCCAGCACATGAGAGATATTGAACTGACCTTACAGCAAGGCAATAAAGCACAGGCAGAGCATCAACAACCATCTCAAACCAACAGACCCACAGAAGTCAGCCAAAAGACTCTTGTCAGCTTCGTTGATCTCCATATCTACCCCAAGCCCTGAGTGAGAAAGCCTGACAGGGAGGAGAAGGGCAGAGCCTCGGGCAGGGCTGTAGCCCCGGTTTGGTGTCGGCTCTTCAGATGCACCAAAAATGCTTGGGTGTTTGTGGAAGTTTTTGATGTCTGGTCTCTGATTATGAACCTGCAAGATGACAAAGTACATTGTACTACCTCCAGGCTTCGTCTTCTGTCTCCATAGGTAGAAACATCCATATTGTGGTTGTGCCTCTATATTTAAATCCACTATTCAAATCAACACAGTTAAGTGATGTGCTCTGGGTACCATTAATTTCCTCAGCATGGGAAGCTACTGTGTTCAAAATTCTGATAGGTTTTTATTTTAAAAGAGATGAGCAAAGAAAGAAGAAATAACAATCAAAGCCCAAAAGAAAACACCCGTAATGTTTGCACAGGACAGAATTCCATGTGCGTGGCTCAGCTGTGCCTGCAGCAGCTGCCAAAATAGACTCTGGGGTTGCCAGGATGGAGGCATGGGCGCAGGAACGCTCCTGTGCCACACATTGGAGAGAAGCAGGACATAGAGAGGGGTGGCCCAACCCTGTACAAACCCTACAGCGTCAGCTCTGTCACACTCCCTGTGCCTGCATGTTGGCTGGCATTAGTGGTTAGACCATCACCAAATGCTTACTCTTTCCTCTGACGCTGGACACCTTTTGCAGCAAGGGGAGTATCCCCTCTGATCTCCTTCCAGCCCAGGGGTTGTTAATGGGATGGGGTGCCTCAGCCAAGCCCTCGTGAGGTGGATGGTCTCCTCTGATGCCTGTCATATCAGTCTCTGTTGCCATGTAATCTTCTCCTCAGAGTGCATGATTGTGCTTGACCCACCTGACCTGATACCACTGTGCTTGGCTCGCTCTTTGCAGGCTTTCTTTTGTTCATTCCCCTCTATACACGGATCTTGTCCCCCCACCTTAAAATTTGCAGCCTCTTGGCCTTCAAACTGCTTTCCTGACTTAGATAATTCCTTTCATTCCCATCTCTGTCATCTCACTTCAGTGTTTTGTTTTGCCTCACCATGGAGGAACGAAAATCAGCCTGCTCCTGCCTCACAGGTGCTCGAAGAACAAGGAACCAGAAGACCTGAGTTTTAATTTGTTTTCCTGCATAGTCCCAGCATGTGAACCTGTGGTGGTTTGGCCTCAGATGGCAACAAAGAACCATGTGGCAGCCGCTCTCTCCCTTCCCACTCTCCCCCACTAGCTGTGAGGGGAGAATCGGAAGAAAAGAAGGCAAAACTCGTGGGTTGAGACAAAGGCAGTTTAACAGAACAGCAAAGGGAATGAGAAAACAACAACAATAGCACTGAGGGAGGAATATACAACCATGATTATGGTACCACCCTTTGCCAGCCTACCTGGGACCTCCCAGTCAGATCCCGATCCCGCATGGTGACTTCCTGTCCTGCTCCCCATCCCCCCTTCCCCTGGCCAGCTCGGGGCTACCCCTGGGCATGGTTCACATGGGATAGAATACCTATGTCCCTGCTAGATCCTGGGGAGAATTAACCCTATCCCTGCTGGAGCCAGGACAGAACCCCATCCTGCATTTGAGATTGACTCATCTGGCGAGTGGAAAAGCTCTTTCTTTCTGCCTTGAGAAGTGTTTTTCATGTCACCTGATAGTCAAAACTTCAGGAAGTTGAGTGTGCGTGGTCCTTCTCTATGTGGTACCCAGTTTTAAGGTCATGTAAGGTCAGCTGCTAATTTACGTTGAAAGGATACAAATGCATCCTCTCCTTTCATGGTGTAGGTTGTGGTGGTAAAGTGAAGCCAACACAAGCTGAGGCTGAGGGACAGCGTGGGTTTCACTCAGGTAGCCCTCCTTCTATCATGCAAAGAAGAGGAACCGGAACTGCTCTGGCAGCAAGCATGCTCCCTAAAGACTGTTTCAAAGAGGAGAAACCAGAGCCCAAGCTGTGTCTGGGGACAGCTCATCCACAGCTGTTTGGGACAGATGCTTCCAAGTCAGCCTGGAAGAATGCAGAGGTGGGTCTGGCATGTGAAAGCTTTGCAGGAATGCAAGATTGGGTTGTTGCCCAGTTCTTCAGTCCGCACTGGGATGGAGTCTCTAATCTTCCATATGACTTATGGGCCACTGACTCTTCACTGATGCTGGTAACAGTCAGGAGTCCCTGTCAACACTTCTTCTGCCCTGGAAACACATAACAGCAGAAAAGCTGGGTGTTCAAACCCCACCACGATAATGGTAGTGTGTGGCCCAAAATCTACAGTCAAGAGGTGACACACCTGCACAGAGTGTCCTCTCCCACATTTCTCCTGCATGAGTGCAGCTCCTGGGATGTCAGAGAGAGTGCTATGACATCCTGGTGTCAGTGCTAAAGAGGGATTGGTGTTACTTTGATGCTCATAGTGCCTGAACATCCCTGTGGCACCAATAAAGCATTTCAAAGTGTCTGGCTCAACACGCAGTTTGTCTGGTGTCAGATCTGGAAGCATCTGATCTGTGTGTCTAATGAGCTGGTGATTACTGGTCCAGATGGTAGAGGTCAGAGCTGGGTCAGAACCCTAGTGGAGCCACTTGTGTGCACAGCTCTTAATGCCATCACTTGACAGGGGCCAAGGAAATTTGCATCTTCTGGACTTGTGCCCTGCAGATTAGGCTGTAAATAACCACGAGCATTTGGGAACGTGGGAGCAGTCAAATCCCTGCCTGTGGACAGGACACATCTCCAGTGCTGACCCCCAACCATGCGTTATTCCTCTTTCAGCCCAGAGCATCCTTTAGCTTCTCAACCAGAGATGAGCTTCCACTAACGGAGCTCAGTATGGCCAGGTTCCTCAAGGAGTCCATTGGCTCCTCTACCTTGTGTCAGGGACATCAGCTGTAGAACTGTTGCTGGTGTAACTGTCTAGTGACTCCACTAGCAGCTTGGATCTCCAGTTGTGTCCCCTGAAAGCATGTCATGGGATAGGTTCACAGAGGCAGGTCCCCCGCCCCAGGCTGTGAAGATAATATCCATGCAATGAGGAAACCAGGTCCTGATCATCCATCTTACTACGGAAACAGAGGTGATGCTTATGGTTTACAAGGACACTTGCTCATGACATCATTTCTGAGCATGGATCCATGGTGTGAAGAATCCCAGAGCTCCAACTCCTGCTGGTGTGCCTCCTCCCTTGTACCTGGGAGAGGACATGGGCAAAGACTGGTGTTGTCACCCTCTCCTTGCTCTGGGAGGGCTCCTGTCAGTGTTCTTTTTGGCCAGGAAATTGGAACAATACCACTCCAGTCAGAAGGTACCCTCTCCCTGAAGATTTCCTGGCTTTCCTGCCTTTCCTGTTCTCCACAATTCACAAAAAGTACCAGAAGTTTTATTTTTCACCTCAGACAAGGACTAATACATCCTCTGCCCTGAGACTGAGTTCTTCTGTGAGATGGGACTTCCACCTCTAGCCATGCATCAGGCTCGAGTAATTCAGTTGTTAAATGACCTGGCTCATTTCTTACATATTTTGATTCTTTAGAAACAAATCAGTGCCCCACAAATTATTGTCATTGGCCAACATAAAGATATTTTGGGAGCCTCAGTATTGCTTTTGTATCTGAAAAAGGAAAGATCCAAGAAGTTATTGCCAGTTATAAATTCAAAACCAAACACAGGCTCCGCGAGCAAGAACAGATACTTAACTGCTTCACTCCACATGAAACTCTACTGGCTACTGGCCCAAAAGCAGCCTGTGGGACTGTGAGACTGGATCTTCCATCAGACCCATGTGGCACAGAGTTGCACTCAGACTCAGGTGGGATGGAGGAACCAGGAACCTTCTCACACCTTTCCAGTCTGTTTCACATCACCCACGTGCTGGGTTCATTCCAAAGGTGAAGGACTTAGCTGGGATTCCCGTACCTCACTGAAAACATGGCCAGATACTATCAAATCCTCTAAGTACCACATTGTTTCAAAAATTTTTGAGGCCAGGAGACAGCAATGAAGGGTTTTGTGTTGCCCACGCTCAGAATACCCTCCAGAGAGTCTCTTGCTGAACCCAGTCATTCGCTTTTGACTTAAAAAAGTCTTCAGGAAAACAACCCTGCTTTTATCTTTTATTTTTTTATTTTTTTCTTTTTTTTATTTTATGGATCAATTTACTGCAACTTTACTGGCAAAAAATAGCTCTTGCTTATGTGTAAGATGTGTATGCTATTGTCCTATTATAAAGCCATTGTCATGTTGTTATTGTTATATTGTCATTTCATAAAATGACTGAAAACATGAAGGTTTTATG
>JAOXJM010000009.1:7003023-7029259 GCA_026413425.1 Tringa solitaria | reverse complement strand
ACCTGGGCCAGGCTCTCACCACCCTCACAGCAAAGAAGTTCTTCCTAATATCTCATCTAAATCTCCCCTCTTTCAGTTTAAAACTGTCTCCCCTTGTCCTCTGACTCCCCTCCCTGATCCAGAGTCTCTCCCCAGCTTTCCTGAAGCCCCTTTAGGGACCCCAAGGGGCCCTAACATCTCCCTGGAGCCTTCTCTTCTCCATGCCTGGTGGTGTGGGCATGATGTCTTTGGGCAGTGAGGTACGTTGGGGAAGGATGCTTGTATACCTGGGAGAAGAACCAGACTTATCAAACTGCCCTCCCCACCGAAGTCACCTTTCCCCACTCATTTGCACACACAGATCCACGCACAGAGATGCAACATGCTTATCTGTGAGCATGTGGACATTCATTTAGTGTTAGAGGCAGCACTTTTTTAGCCATCCTGACCTGCTGTTTCTTCTGTTGTCTTGCTGGGATCAGGATTTTTATTCAAGCTGACCTGGGAGCTCTGCTTTTCCTTTGGGCAATCTTCTTTATGCAGGTTGCTAGCAAGAGCTCCTGGGCTGCGTAGCTGTGGGACTGCACTACCCTTTCAGGAGGGATGGAGTCATGATTTATGAGGTCAGTTTTTCCCAGAGCCACAGAAATATCCTGATATTTCTCCCTATCTCCGTTTCTGGTGTTGCAGACAGACTTTTCAGAGTTTCTATATTCTGCCTCGAGCACAGGCTTTCTTGGGAGCCACAGGACTCAGCTGCCTGGGGCATGCAGCTGTGCCCAGGGTGTCTTGGCAAGTTAACTTCTCCCTGTTCCCAGCATTCCTGGTGTGGCCATGGAAATATGCTTGCCACCAGTACACCCTCACATTTTAGGTTTTAACAGAAATTTGCCACTCATGGGCAATCAGACTCTCTGTCTAATTATTGCTGGGAGCCCCTCCAGGAGATGGGCTTTGCTAAGGTTGTGCTTTCCAAGGAATACGTGAGAAACAGCTGCAAGGTTAGATCTTACAGAGGAATGGCAGAGGAAGGTCTCACTTGTCTGCCCTCCCACCCCTGCTTGACCCGTGATGCTGCTGATGTGCCCAGTGGCCACAGCAGCCTCATTTATTTTTGCTGCAATATGCCTTCAGAGACGCTGGCGCGGAGCAGCTCCTTGCTGGCTGCAGCTGTGTTTCTGTGAGTCTTTCTCTTCCAGAGGGGATTTCTTTCATTTTAAAAGATCTGAGACTTTCTTTGGGGTTTGCATTTGTTCACAGGTTGCCTCTGGGAGAGGCAGAAAGAGGAGGGGAAGAGCAGAGGGGAGTAATAGAAATGCTCTGTATCCTCTGCCCGCTCCAGGACTCTCTGCGGGGGATGCTGGGGAGACTGATCCTTTGGACTTGGGCTTGGCTGCAGGTGTCAGGATGGTGCACTGGGTACCCGCTGGCTGGCAGAGGAGGGACCAATGCACCCTGGGATGCAGGCAGTGACGATCCATAGCTCTGCAGTGCTGGGCAGCATGTCCTTGGGCACACAGAGGTCCCTTGCAGAGGGCTGTGGGCAACTGAGAGGAAATTGGATGGAGGGTTATTTTAGCCAGGAGAGGGGTGGGTGCTCTGGAAGGAGCATGGGAACTGTTTTAGTCTGCAGACAGGACAAGGGCGGTGATTTCTCCCTGCCTTTAGAGAAACAGAGCTGCTGAGAGCGGAGGAGAGGGAAGAAAGGACGCAAATACAAGACAGCACTCAGCTGGCAGGGCAGAGGGACTCTTTTCTGCTCCAGGATTTGTTGCTCGGTTTTTTTGGCTCTGTCCCAGCCTGCTGAGGCCAGCAAACCACCCCCATTTCCCCCCTCCCTCTTGCAGGAGCAGATGCTGCTGTGGTCCTCCAGGCTGCCCAGCACAGTCCTGGGCACCAGCTCTGCTCCTGTAGAAGAAACACCCCGTCAGCTGACATGGGGTTTGCTGGTTAAAGGCTGGAGCCAGACACGGGAGGGATCCCAGAACATCCTTGGAGAGCTCAGCATCACTGTGGGCAGGACTAAATTGGTCCCGAGGATGCCGGGGTGCCATGGTCCCGAGCAGAGTGCTGCCTCCGGGGCTGCTCTGCAGCGGGGCGCTCATGCAGGGTGGGGTTTCTTTTAAACCTGTCATCAGGAGACTTATGAGTCATGTGCAGTATGTTATTGGTGCTGTGTGACTGGCTCCCCGGGAGCCTGCCTGCCCTGGAGGTGGCAAGCTGTTGCTCCTACCCTTGGAGAGGAGCCAGCTCCGCAGCATTACAGTTTAATTAAATTACTCCAGCGGCTGCAAGGGAAAAAGCTTTAACACGAGAGAGAAAGAAAAACAAAGGTTTGGCAAGGGGGAAGCATGCAGGGAGGAGATGTGAGGTTCTCATGGCTGGACCCCGTATTATGCCACTGGGGCAGAATGAGGGGTTAACACCTTTTAGGCTCCCTCAGGTCCCCCTGAGGCTGAGGGCACCATTGTGAGGCCCTCAGATTTTTCCCTCTGTTCACCCAGAAGACCTGTGTCTCGGGCTGACCCCTTGATGGGTCCAGCCATCTCACCTCTCCCTGGACATGGGACAGGACAGCAGGCACCACCCTGCCAACAAGCACCACCAGCTGTGCTAAGGGGATAAAGTCCAGGTGCCCTGTAGCCATAAAAAGCCAAAGAAATAGAGAAAAAATGAAAAGCTGAACACCCACCCCCTCCTTGTTTGCCCTTGGGGGAACCTCTGAGGACTTGTCCTGCCTTTCTTCAGTAGATCCATGCCCATGGTCCTCAGCTGATCTAGCAATAAAACCAGACCCTTTGCCCCAAACCTCACCCCTCATTTCCCTTCCTCCTCTAAATCCCTCTGTATTCTCCCTGAGTCTCCTGAATTGTTGAAGATTTACTATCAGTGCTATCACCTGCTTGGAGATTCTTGCTGTTCTTCCCAAAGGACCTCTCTCTGCATGTGCTCACCAAAATACCTAGGGAGAAAAGGAGTGCTACAACACGTGTCAGAAGAAAATCCCTGTATGGACCTTTACCCCCTGGTCAGCTGAAGCACTGAGTCCTCAAAATCAGCTTGATGCTGGTGCAGCTCCCCGGGACACTGGAGCTGTGTACGAAGCAGAAATCATCATACAGTGTTTAGCATCATTGGGAAAAATGGGAATTTCTTGACAAGAAAGAAAAATAAACAAGAACAGCAAGGATGATGTGGGAACAAAGATGCTTTAGATGTATTGATATCTCTCCAATAAGGAAAGGCAAAAGAAAGCAGAGACTGAAATGGGAAGCAGTGCTGGTGCAAGACTGAATGAAATTGTCTGTAAGTTGGAGAGTGGTGTTCATGCTTTTGTGGTAACGCCTGGAGGCAGGGAAACAGACAGTCCCATTTCTTATGAGAAGGTGGTTGGTTGCTTTCTGTGCGGTGGCATCCTGGCTGGATGCACTATGGTCTGACTTCCCCATCACCTCTGCAACCACTTACGTGCTCCAACCTGAGCAACACTTCACTTTTGCCCTGGCAGATTCTCTTCCCTGTCATGGTATCTGTGCAGGAGTGATTTCTCAACACATCCTGCCCCAGGGGCTACTTACTCTTTGTGCTGAGAGCTTTTCATGGTGGCATGCCTGGACTTCTTTTCCCAGGTTATCAAGGCTCCTTGTCCTGCCAAGATCATTTCCCTCTTTCACCTCTAGAGCTGCTGTGGTTGGGGAGTGGAGCTGCTCTGATCTGACCACACAGACACACTCCCTCTGAGCACAGTACTCTGTCCTGTACCTCCTCCAACTCATCTTCACTTTGACAAGTCCATTGCTAGGCCACCTTTCCTGGAGGGACAAAGCCAGAGCTCCTGGATTAGCTAGAAACATCATTTCTTCAGGCTAAATTCTTCTGGAAATCAACAAGACTTTGAGGTTAGAAGCACATCAATTAATTGGTGGTGGTGATGGTATCTCCTCATTTCTGATTTGGGTGAGGGAACTGTGGGGGTGGTTGAGACACTAGATGTCAAAGAGAGCAGCCCTCTGCTCACTGTCTCTCATGGGCCCATGGATGAGCCACTGCCCCATGTTGGGGGTGAGTGGGCAGGAGCAGACATTTAATTCACCCATGGGTTGAATCAGAGACCTCCAGATGTGGGCTGATGTTGTCTGAGCTCTACAGACAGGTTGTCTCACAGGGGCCAGGAGAAATCAGCATATTCCCATACATTCCATTTGGTCACACCATGCATGTGCAGCAGAGATGAACCTCGTGTCTCTCCTAGACGCACAGGGCTGGCGCTCTCCTTTCTCCCTGATTGTCAAGCTGCAGGAGTGGCTGGGGATTTGTCACCTCTCCCAGACCATGACTGTGACAGACAAGAAGGCACCTGAAGGGGTTAGCCATTAGCTTTCAGAGGAGGCCAAGCCAGGATGGATACAGCAGCTTCAAGCAAGAGGTTTCAGTGTCTGTACAGGGAAGGTCCAGCAGGTAATGGGCAGAGTCCATCACCAAGTCCTGACCCACAGGTGAGCTGCCTATCAGCTTGCAGACAGAGGTTATGTGCTCCAGACACTCCTGTCACCCACAGAAATGCTCATGATAAAGGCAGGCAGTAAAAGCCATGGATGGAAGAATAATTATCCAGGAGCAGGAAGGGAATAAAAAGGGAAAGGGCCTTGATGTTGCATAAACATCATAAAAGGCCATAAAAGAAAGCAAAGGGAAGTGTGAAGGAGACTGAAGGTTGGCAGCAAATGTACATAAACAAAAGGAGCAGTCTGGAACGGTCTAGAAATAAGGGAGTTTATGGATGGACTGAAATGGAGAATAGATGAAGTTGAGATGAAAATGAGTGAGGAGATGGATTGGCAGCAGATAACAGCACTGAGAGCTGCAACCCAGAGCTGTGGAGCTCGTGAAAACACCCTGGTGGGGGAGATTTCCAGAAGGCTGAGTGAGTGGGATTGAGGAGGGGGAGAGAGAAAGGCCAGAGCTCTGATGGCCAGCAGGAGCTGGGAGGTGGGAGCCAGGTAGAGGTGGGGAGGATGGGCTCAGGGTGGCCCTGCCTAAATCATCACACACATCTGTGCAAACAAGGTGGTGCCTGCTGAGAAAGCTTCAACAGGAGCAGGGCAATGGGCAACCTGTTTCAGGACGTGGCTGGAGGTGCCTGTTCCTGCCTGTGGAGAGCAGGTGGGGCTGAGCCAGCATGAGCAAGGGCAGAAGCCTCCCTGGCTGAGGTGGAGCTGAAGTGGACTGTCCCGTCCCTCACACCCAGGAGTGGAAAGAGACATGGCAAAGTGGAGACCAAGAGGAGCCTCCAGGCACTGATGACATCTGCCTGGAGCCACTGAGAGAGGCTGCTCACGGAGTGAGGGTGGAAGCATCCTCCAGCTGCTGCAAGTGCCAAACATTTCTCATTCCTCATGTGCTCTTATTAACACCTCCACACGTAACAGAGCTGCAAGCAAGGTCTTCCTGAGCTCTGCTAATTATTAAACATACTTCTGTTAAGCTTAACTAGACGTGCTTGTCAGCTGCTGGCAGGAAGAGAATAGTGGGAGAGACTTGTAAACACGCTCTGATGACTAAGTGAAAACATTGCCAAGATTGCAAGGCACTGGAGTCTGCTGCCTTCAGGTGTCGTTGTCTACCTTGTGTTCCAGCCTAGCAGTCAGGTTGGCCAGCGTGGACTTCTCTGTTGCGAGACAGGGTTCAGGAGACTTGCAGGACAGTGCTGGCAAGAGCATGTGTTTCAATGCTTGTTTCAATGCTATTGCTCCTAATATCTGCTGGTGGTCACACTGAGATGGTTCACCAGGACCTTTGCTGTCCTAGGGCATGCAATGGCTCTTGGGGAGCAACCTACCCATCACTGAGGCTCCTGAGACCTCTCTGTAGCACTGCCTTGGAGCCTTTTGCTGCTTCCCCAGAACCAGCCTTCTCCTTCAGGAGATCTGGCAGCAAGTTGCACTAGCTGCTACACCAAGGAAGTGGCTTTTAGGTTTTTAGGCTTGTATGCAACAATCTTCACACTCTTTCAAGGCCATTTCAACCACACTCCCAGCCCTCAGGCTGCAACATGCTCCTTTACCTACCTCTCCATCACACTTTGTGGCAGTGATCTGCACAGTGACAGTGTGATTTCTCTTCTCCTTTGTTGCTGTACAGCGCCTAAGTTCATGATGAGCTAGGAAAGGATGGCCAGAGCCATTGGAAACTCTTGTAATGCTAATCAGAGAAAAAAAATGAAAAGAAAACCCCGTATATATCGATCAGTCAGCTAAAAGGCTGTGAAAACACTATTAGGTTGTAACTTCTCCAATGAGGCGTGCTGTAGAAAGCAGCCTGCCAGGTCAAACATTTATCCATTTTTGACCAGCGTCTCTAAAAATAACCAAAGAAAAGCCTTCCCTTGGGCTGGCTTTGAGATCTGGAGGCTTTTTCTCCTACCAAATCCATCCGCAGCACAGGGCATCTTACTCCTTACTGACAAGCAGAAGCACAATGAAAAAGGATGGAGCTGAGGATGGAGATTTTCTTCCTTCAGTGTCTTATGCTTCAGGCTGCCCTTGGCTCCAATCCTTCATCCAAAAGAGACAACTCTCCAGTTTCTTGATTCCAGGCAAAAGTGAGGTTGATGAGACAGGTGCCAGTGTGATTGAGATATTTTGCTACCAGGTATTGCAATTAGCTTGTCAGTATGAGGTCAGACAGAACTGAAGTAGGAACTTTCCCAGCCAAGTTGCACATTTACTGCATGCAAAGCTTGTTACAGCCCAGCGTTAAGGCTGGACAAAGAGCAAGACAACTCCAACAGCACCGACTCCACTGGGTTGCATAATTTGGGACATCCAATTTATAACATAAATAGCAATTTATCAAACTGCATACTGACCCAGAAAACCAGCAAGATAAAATCCTGTCTGCTTCTAACATGGCTGAGGAAATGCTGCTGCTGGCACAGTCACACTCTCAGTTCTTCTATTGAGACACTTCATTTTCTTGTGTTTTTTACAATAAGGAGACAGAAAGAGAAATTACTCCTGCTTAATAACGTTAGCATTTAAATAGCCTTAATTAGGCATAGAGTAGCTGTATGAGATGTTTGTTGCCTGTGCTGCTGGTTTTTTACTTGGAGAAAATTTTCTGCCAGGGCAGATGAGAGGACTGCACCACAGTTACTTTGTGATAGGAAAAGATAGACTTTTTTTTTTTTTTTTTTAATGTGAAGCTTATAGTTTATAGATTGTACCAAAACGCAAGGGGGACACCTGAAAACTACGTCCTGCTCCATCGTTCCTGCATGCATGCTTTGGCTAAGCTGGCTGGAGGGCTCTGTAGAGACAGAAGCAGATTTTCCAGAGAAGCCTGTGAGCATCATGCCCTCTCCTTGCCAAAGCCCCTGGTCAGAGAAAATGTTAACGAGTGTCAGAAAGGTGACACAGGGATCAGTGGCCACTCTGGATGATGCACTCTCTGAAGTGATAGCAAACTGCTTCACTCTCTCTAAAACCCTGCATCTAGACCCCTTCCCCTGAGCAAGCCTGCAGCTGGAGGAGGCAGCCAAATTGGCTTTAACCCCTGGTTCACTGGAACACAGGCTCCAAATTGCACCCCGCTGCTTTGCCACCAGATATATCAAACGATGCGTCTTTTTGTGAGTGAATGGCACAGATTTAGGAAAGAAGCGGAAAAGGCAGGTGATAACCCGGGAGCGGTGCCTGTGCTCAGAGCCGGGTGGAGGCGACTGGCAGTCAAAGCAATGCCCAGAATGGCAGAGGAGGGCTTTTATTTTAAGGTTACTCTGTGCAATGTCACACAATAATATACACTCCCGCGATAAGGAATGTTAATAATACTCCACTTTCTGCCAAGAATAGAGTCCCTATCTACAAACCCCACCACTCTAATCAAGCGAAACAAAGCCGAATGTATGAAAACAACAAAACCAGGAGCTTGGGAAGTATTGGGATTCAGGAAAGACTAAATATTTAACTTGTGAGGCCCAATGCATCCTGGAATATATGGGGAACTCCAGCAACAGCTCACCATTGTCCAGGGGCCGCGAGGGAAAACTGTCTTAAATAGGCCATGTCCTGCAGGGCCACCAAGCTGCCACTGTCACCCACAGCATTATTGCTGGGGCAGGGAGGTAAGGAGCTCCTGGCAGAGGCAAAGGGGTGGGGTTTTTTCCATGGAGGGTCTCACAGCCAGGTATGGTTCAGGGGCTGTCCGCGCTGCAGCACGGCTCAGTGTTGCATTGTTTCTGTTTGATGTGTCACAAATTTCTGCGTGGTCTGCTACGGAGACTGCAGGTTTGCCTTTGCTGGCTGCTGCTGCAAACATTCCACATTTATCAACAGCTAGAGAATGTTTCCTGGCTGATGGAGCCCCTCATAGCTTCTCTCTTCCATAAGGAAAAGCCAAAGATGCCATGAGTGTTCCTGTCCAGGACCAAGCCATCTCAAGTGTGCACTGTGAGAGCCCTGCTAAGCAGGGAAGCACTTGGGGAAGCTCCTGTGGAAATCTGCCAAGCTCTGTGTTCACAGAAACCTCCCAGCTTTCCCTGTCTGCAGGAATCCTGCTGCTGGGCTGGTCATGGCACCTTAGTGACAGCACCAGACTGATCTCGCTTGCTCTCTGAGCTCTGGTCACTCTCTGGCTCCCAGCACCTGAGACACATGCCAGCAAACTAAAATCAGAAGCTCAGAGGTTGTCCTGCTGAAACCAGCTTCCCAGTGTTGTGTCTGTGCCCTGTGGGGCTCCTCAGAGCCTGTCCTGTCCTGACAACTGCTCTCGCTAGAAGTCTGGCTGTGATAAAGAGGCCACTCTCACCATCCAGATTCAGACTATGGATCTGCTACAGGCAGATGTAAATCATGCTGCTCAGTGCTGTACGAATTCATCTGGAAGGGGAAGAAATAGCATTTCTTATTCTGTTGTGTGGTGTCAGTGGCCCTCCACACTTTTCTGTCTAGGACTTGGACACCTGAGCTTCAATAGCGCGGTGGCAACGGCCATTCTTTGTGAAGCAGGATGGATGAGACCAGTTTGCAAAGCCAAACACACAGAAAGGTAAAAGCCCAGACTTGGGGAGAGAGGATTCCCTAGTCCATGTTGGGAAAGACCGCTCTTACGGAGTGGGAACTGGGGATGCCTTTGTCAGGTCCCTGGAGAACTGGCCGTCAGTCTGTCTGGAGCAAGAGCTGGATCGTCAGTGTAATCATACTTGCCCCTTCTAGCTCATTTTAGCCTGCAGCATCCTCATTCCTGACCCACGAGGCTGAATTTCTATGTGCCAATATCTTGTAATCACAGTGTAATACACAAATAAAGCTCTTTGATATCCTGGACACTTTCATAATATTAAAAATAAGCATAAAAACAGGGCCCAAAGTCCCATAATGTTTAACAGTTCAGGGTGAGATGGATGGGGTACTCAAAGTGTGCCTTAGGTAAACTCGGTGGCACAGGCAGAAAGCCCTGGTGTCTGGACCCCAGTTACCTTTGGTAGTGTCTGTGTCTGAACCTGGAGATACAAGAACCAAATTAATTCAACCACACATCAAACACATGGGCATTTCCAGGGCAAACCACCCCTGCAACTTGTATGCTTCTGACAGTCCAACATGGAGAGTGGGAGAGGAATACGCGGAGCAGACAGCAAAACAACAAGATGCCTTTTCATTTTTCACTGTTTTTATAAATATATGCATATATTTTCTCAAGAAAAGAAAAAGAAACTCCTAGTAGTGAGCAGAGTGGATTTTGCCTGCTTTGCAAAAGTTCATCCAAACTTTCAAAGCAAACTCTTCTGTCCAACATAAACAGGGACTCTTAAAAACATTCTCATCCAAAACAATTGCCATGACTTTTGATGTTTTCATGGTCCTTGCTCTCCCCTACTGTTTGATCATTATGTTTTACAATATTTTTTCCCTTTCCTCACAGGCCCTGTTCCAGGTGCCCCTGCTCTGGAATTCATGGCTTCATCATCCAAGCTTCTGTATTCAGTGAGATACAATGGAAAGAATTTCACGGCATTTGTTTTGACTTAAATGACTCCCCCTGTTGCCTGTTTACACAGCCTCCTTTCCCTCGGCAGAGTTCACAGATGTGCCTGCAGCCAGGCTGAAAGTGCTCGGCTCCAGCGGATCATCTTCCTTTCTAGGAATCCCCTTCAGAGTTCTCCTGCAGGTCACTTATTCCTTGGCATTCAATAAGAAGCTGCTGAACAATTCATTATTATTATTATAAATGAACCTTCAGGATCTGGCTCAGTCCATGACGTGCTGGATACTGTACACAGAGGAAGGGTCCTTGCTCCTAAAACCGACACACGTTATGCACAAGGTAAGGACACAGAATGGAACATGAAGAGCAGGAGTGGAAATGGTCCTTGCACTGGGGAAAAGCACTTTTTCCAGAGGAACAGCCTCTCCCAGCCAAGGAGGGCCCAGGCTTTCTCCTGACCACAGCAGCTCTGGCAGATGAACAGCCCTTTCCGAGACAGACTTGAGACCCTGTGGGTGAAAGGAGGAAATCCCCATGATAAAAACAAGCCCGCATCAGAACTGTTAGTTCCTTCTAATCCCAAATTCCCCCTCTTCCCTTTTCAAGGATGTGTAACTGCGATCGGAACCAACTCAGCTTTTCAAAGTAAAATACAGGGAATTAGGCTCTGTAAACCTATTGCATCTGTTTTTTGGAATTTATTTTTTTGTATGGCTTGAACTCGTCAAAACTTTAGATTTTGCTCCAGCAGAAAAAAACACTGATTAAACTTAAAAAATTTCAATGACTGAAGGTCTGATCCAGTATTGCGCAGGAAAACTCACCTGTGGTTGCTTTCTTTCTTTACTAAATAAAAGAACAGACTCAAAGACTTCAAAATATAATAATCCTGGAAATACACAAAGTGTAAGCTATGTAAAAGAACTGATCAACATAGATTGTCCTTTTCGGAATTTTCCTTAAATACATCACTCTAAACTAAACACTGCCTAAAATTAACTTATGAGGGGACCCAGAATTATACAGGAAATTGGGTGCACATCCACAAACTGGCTGAGGCAGGTGCTCATCCCTGATATAGGCTCAGAGGAATGGACTATTGCATCCCCTCTGTGTTTTAATGCATAAAATACTCCATACACCACCAGCAGCAAAGCCCAAAGCTCAGCCAAGGACAGCATTTCCATCTCCAAATAATTCTGGTGGCAGTGACATCCTTGGTCTCGGGTGTCTCATCCTACACTGTACTGTCCTACACAAGGGATGATACTTTCTCTGTGCAATTTCCACTCCACATGGGGAGACAGCAGAGTGCTACCCATGGGAGGGTGACTGGGAGAGATATCAAGGAGATCCTTGCTCTGAATGGGGCTCCCAGCTCAGTTTTCCCACTTCAGTGGTTCTCAGAGAGGTGGTACAACCTGCAGGCTGCCATGAATGCATTCAACACACTTGGCCAGCTCTGCTCTGGGCAGAAACTGAATGATTTAGACCCAGGTTCCCTTTTCCAATTTTACTCTTAACCACATAATGATTTAAAAAAAAATATTAAAACATCTAGTGTTTCTGTTAATTGGGATAAAACAGAGCAGGCCTATGGGGCCTTTCCTTAATTCACTCCCTGAACAATGTTCACTGATCAGGACTAGAGATTCAATTAAGTACCTTGGGGTGGTAATTCACAAAGACAAAATAAGGAGTTTGCAGATAATTTGTCTTCCCTTCTATCCCAGAACGCTCCTGCTGAGCAACATGGGCTCTGTCTCTAATTGGCAACATTAATACAATTAAGATGGTAATTTTGCCCCGATTTGCTTCTGTATCGCAAAGTATCTGACTTCACATCCCTCAACACATTTTACTCTGTTAAATTCTATCATTATTTCTTTCCTTTGGGCTAACAGGCGAGCCAAAGCCATGCCTTCAGATGTCGCCTCCTCCCCCAGAGCAGAGGACTTGTGCTCTTCCTGCCTGTCAGATTTTCATACAGAAAAAGATGTAGGGGTCCAGGGAGGGGCAAATGGAGGTGATTGTTTATTTGGATTCAAACACAGCGTTAATGAATGCCTCACAAAAGCACTGGGCATGTGGCATTAATTAGAAGGAAAACAGAAAAATAATTACAATGTCAAAACACCCCTGCATATCTTCCTGCCCCCCAGCTACCTACCAACCCTCCAGCAAGGCATCCCTCATGGTTCCTGCCCCCTTCTCTTCCCAGAGAGCAGTCTCAACATGTACTGCTACCATTGACTCAGCTCTTCATCTATCACAAGATGATGTGTTGGGGATACAGGTGGACAACGTGGTCCAACAAGGAGGGCTGCAGGAGAAGGATAGTCTCTCTCTGGACAGTCTACATAAAGAGGAAAACAACACTGGCTGCAGCAGTCAGGGACAAGGAGAGTCCATGGTTTAAAGGACAAATAAGATGCAGGCAAGGAACAAATGTGGACACTGAGACCACGTAGGAACAGAAAAAGACTCATGCCTGGAAGCATCCCCTTGCAGCGAGGGCATACAGGTACCTCTCCCAGCCACGTCCTTGGTGGCTGCATCCAGGCAGAGGTGCCTGGTCTGGGATAACTCTCAACCATGACCAGGAACCATTTGGGAGAGACCTCATTGCTCTGGGGCAGAATGGCTTTATCACTCTAATAAATTAATCACTCCAATAAATTAATAGCGTGCCAGCACTCAGGAGAGATAGATCCCAGGCACTTGTCAATGTCCACTGTGGAGATAACGAGTCCCTGGTGCAGTGCTCAGTGCTACGGCTGGTGTTGGTGAGGGTCTTTCGATGGGAAGTTTTTGTTGTGACTTGTGCATCTGTTTCTGGGCTTCTCACAGTCAGAAGAACTGACAAAGAAATCATCCTTCTTCTAAAAAATATATGCACATATTATCTTTTCACCCTGGCAAGGCAGTCTTTAATGGGTCTGGTTGCTCTTCCCCTCCCACCCAAGAGAGCAATCTGTGCGATAGCACAGGTTGGTTTGAACACTACCCTCTCACGTGGGTCGTGGCATGAGCAAAACAGGCTGCATTGCTCTGGGCTTTGCCTTCTCACAACTCCTCCTTGGTGAGAGGAAGCCATTGACTGCGCTTTTCCTCCTGCCCAGTTAGAACAGGGATTTTCTGGAAGCCAAACAAAAGCAACGGAGATTGTCTGGGAAGATAAAGAGGGAACAGTCTGAACAAGCAGGAAGCTAAAGGGGGGAACGAGACTCAAGTGTGGCAAGTAAACAAAGTCATTTCTATTTCATACCTTGCAGAGAAAGAGGAAGAACCTGAGGGGCTGTGGAGGTCCCTGTTCATGGACAGTGCTTTGGGAACTGTGGAGGCTGTCCACAAGATTTGTGAGAAGACATTTTGATTCAAAGCCACCAGATTTTGTTCCCCCTACCAGCCAGGCACTGCTGAAATCCAGTGGCAGGAAATTACTGTGACTTTCACAAATGGAGAAGCAAGACATGCACAGGCTTTGCCCAAGGTCCCACACTCCTTGTGGAGAAAGGTCCTGAACCCTGGCCAGCTGGGGCCCTCCCTAGGACCTACTCCCCTGCCTCCCAGCCGTGCAGTTAGCAGCTGAGTTGCAGGAAAGAACATGATTTTAATGTCTTCCTACCTTAAAGCTCTCTGATTGATGGACTAACACCAAGACGGCTGAGAGCAACCCGTGGGCTGAAGTATCTTGGCATTAGAAGAGACAAATCATAACTCAGTGCAAGGAGTCCAGCAGCCGGCCAGTCCTCATGAGCCAGAACCTGCGGGCTGGGAGCCATGACCCTGGCACGTGCCTGTCATTAAACTGGGATCTGGCTGTTGGGGCTGGAAAATTGGACTGTGCTGTCCTCACACGTGTGAAAGTGCTTTCACCAGGGGTGCCCAGCATGCTCCTGAAGATCATAAGCTCCCAGTTCAGAAACAGTGAGGGAGAGGGTAGGTTGGGCAGGTGTCTGGGTCTCAGCAGGTTCTGGCTTCAGTGGTCTCTGCTGCCTCCCTCTCTCACACTGCCGAAGGTTAACCAGAAGTTCCCAAATCATTAGGAACGTAGTGTATCCCAGGATAAGTGGCAGAAACTTTCCTGAGGATCTAGAGTCATAGCATGGCTATATCTGAGCTGGAGAAAAAAACCTGCACCTTTGAGTCCTCACGTGATGGCTCTGGGTGGCCTCTTCCCAGCACATCACCAATACCAAAGGTCTAACAGATATTGCCCCAGGTGTGCTTTCCTCCTCCAAGATGAGGTCAGGCTGAACATTTTGAGCATCATTTCCAACCTCCTGGGTACTCCAACTGCCCTGAGGTCCTTCCTGCTCCCTGGGCAAAGGCTGAGCTTAAATCAAAGTGTTTTTCCAGAATTCTAGGTTCAAACCCCAAATTGTTAGTTAAAGACATGAAGTTCCTCTCTCTGTAAAAAGGTGTGCCTTGTGCCTGCCCCTGGTTGGTTCTGTTCCCAGCTCCACCCGCTCTGGGTCTTGTTTCTTTCATGCCTGATGGATTGCACAGCACTTAATGAGCAAATATGTGGCTCCACAGAGAGTGAACAAACCACACCATCCTCTCTGGTAAGCTGCCTAGATGTATCTCCTCGTGCCTGCTCAGTAGAAGTCCATTTCTGCTCTAAACTAAGGATAGAGCCCAAAACTCCAGTGGCAACTGAAACACAAGGAGAGGACACAAGTGTCTCCATTCCCTACTCCTGCATCCTCAGCTGCCTTTGTTCAGCATGAGGAGCTCAGATACCAAGGATTTATCAGACTTTATCCCAGAACAGACTTCTCCTCCTGTAGGACAGTTTTTAGGACCTTGTCTTTGGCTTTTCTCCTCTCCAGTGGAAGATCTCACTCAGCCAGCCCTGCCCCAGATCCCGGTACAGAAGGACAGCAGAGGGGAGCACAGGGAGGGGGAGGTGGATGGACGCAGAGACAACAAGTGATGGGCCTGGAAGCAGCAGGGATGAGGCATCAGCAGTTCTCATCGCTGTGATCCACCAGCCGGAGCTTTACCCACAAGGCAGTGGGGGGTTTCCATTCCCAGCTGCAAACAAGTTATTAAGTTTAATGCCCTGACAGTAAAACACACTTGGCAACCAGGACTTCTTAAGGGTGTTCTTGAGCTGCCTCATATTTTACTTTACTTGGCAGTGAGGCAAAGATGCGTCCACAAACAAAACCATGCACCCAGGCTCTTCCATGGTGTCCTGTATTGCTGGGAGATGTGATCATGGAGCAGTTGGCAGCCTCAGCCCTATCAACCCCTCAGTTATTAACTGGAGTGTTAATCTCTACCTAACCCCATAGGTAACTGCCTCCAATCATGCAACCAGGCCAGAAAAGGAGATCTTATAGATAGCACAATCTGCATGATGAGACATTTAACCAATGCCTAACAGCCATGTGAAGCAGGTAGTGAATATTGCCTTCCCCACAGACAAGGAAACTGAGACTCAAAGAGACCATGTCATTTTCCAACGAATATGTCAACCAAATACAGCAGATGAAGTTCGAATGTGCATTTCTGCTCTAGCTGTAAGTCAACTATCCTCCATTGGGATCCTCTCTTGTGGGTCTTAGACACCTCATGAGCTGCTCCTCATGTTTGAGGTCAGGTTTTGCAGACAGGTCACTGTGAAGTATCACCACCAGTGCCAGAGGTTTTGCACCCATTCTGGTCCAGCACCAATCTGAAAAAAAAACACCTGTGCAGAGCAGGAACACTGGTAAAGGCCAACACTGCCACATGGCTGGAGCTCTCTGCAAAGGCCGGAGGAACCTGGGGTCATCTGGTGTGACTTTGAACAATGATGAGGTTAGTTATCATTAGCTCTTCGGCCCTTTTGTGTCACAGCAATTGTTCATCAAGCAATGGTTGTGATCTTGGACGTATTGATACACCAGCAGGCAGAGCAGAAGGGTACTGTCAAATCTAATGCTGGTGGGCGCCAGCACCATGTTGTATTGCCATTCCCTCTCCAACTCTCATGCTGCCGTAACGCACTCCAGGGAGCAACCCCAGGCAAGGGTACATGTCACCTTGGGAGGAGCACAGCCCTGAGAACACAGGGGTTTTCTTGGTGGAGGAAGCCAAGAGGTCTCAATGAAGTTTGTCCCCATCCTCCAGCAGTGAAAATCCCAGGTAGGAATTGAAGAATAAAGTATAATCCTTCAGCTAGAATAGCCAGCTTCCCTCACTTTATGTTGGCCCAGATGATGATCCAGAGCAGGAGAAAGCTAGCCCAACTCAAAGCTTAGTAGGTGTTATAAACTGACGTAGGGCTATGGGAGTAAATGAAGAAACAGAACTGGTTTACCCCTTCTTTCATTTTCTCTGTGACATTTTGTGCCTTCCTATGTCTCAGGTCAAAAATGCTGAATAAAAATGGAAGTATACACACCAGTGATCTTTCTATTTTCTGAAAAATGATTGCACCGTAACTGCTCTTTTCTCATGCTCAGATCTACTCTGCTTACAAAGAAGCCATGTGTTGTTTGAACTCACCAGGGATAAAGTGTTTAGCCAAATCAGTGATTTCTGCACTGCAGTTCTGAAGTCATGGAGGCCACTGGGCACGTTCCTTGCAGACCTGGATTTTTCCTTTTTAAACAGTTTCCTCCCAGTCAGCACAGTTGTATTTTTTGGCCTTTCCCCTCTGTTTCCTGTTGGCATCCTTCTCTCTAGCAGCAGCGCCATAATCTGATGAGCTTCTGTAGCTGCTGTGCTGGATCCCTGCTCTGCCAGCTCCTCTCAACCCTCCTTCTTGCTCTGCTAATCTTTGTAACAGGCTTTGCTTCACTCTCTGCCGTTGGGGGCCTTTGGCCTCTGTGTGATGAGGGCTTTGAATCCTCTCCAGAAGGTGATGCTCAAGAACAAGGACAGCCATAGCTGAAGTGCGGACAGTATTTCTGTGCATATGTATCAGCTCCAAGGACTGTGTGATTTCTGGCACAACAGCCTTGATTCTCAATTGTTTCCTTAATTTGGAAATGTGATTTATGATTTTAAAAAGGAACGCAAAGAACACACCACAAGCCTGCCAACTGGGGCAGAGGCAAATACGCCTAACCATCAATTAGCCAGCTGTTTGCTGAGTGCAAATAACTTTCAGCGATTGACACTCGCACGTAGACAAGTCAGGGGGCTTAGCTTACCTTTTCACCATGGGGCAAAAATCTGCATGGTGATTTAAGTCTCTTCATGGTAGATGTTGAATAGGCTTTTTAAAAAGCACTAACACTTATCACACTTACTCTTCAAGTCCTGGTCCATGCACAGGTTCATGTCACCTGAAATGGACATGCAGTCCTAAATATTTAACTACACCAATCCAGAAGCCACAGGGCCATCTTAAATCCATTTATCTGATTTACATCAGTTTAGCCCACAGATCTGAACCAGAGGGGTACTGTACAGATCAGTTTTACACTAGCATGTGAGTCACAGAGGAGGTTTTACCATCTGTTCTTAACTTTTTGCACAGTTTGATTTAAACAATTACAAGAGGAATAAGGATGAGATATACTGTATCGTTTAACTTTCAAAAATGGCTATGCAAAACGATGAGGGTGACAGTTCAGAAGGCAGCAAAAGATGCAGCTAAAAGAGTAAACAGACAAGCAACACTGCTTAAAGACATTACAAATCTGTTCAAAGTAAATAAATATCACTATTTAAAAGGATGCTGAAAGACCACATGCACTAACAACAAGTCTGTTTAGTTGAAGAACAGAGTAAAGGTGGGTGTCAGAAAAAAAATAATACTTCAATAGTGGAATTCATATCTCTATGAGGAAAAGATGAAAGATCAAAAATTTCATAAGTTAAATGTAAAAACGGCAAAAGAAGGCAAAAGATATCTTGAAAACCAACTTGCTAAAGACACAAAAACCACTAATAAAAACATTTTCCAACATGTCAGAAGCAGGGAGTCTGCCAGTTGGTCGGTTTATATAGGCATGACTGAAGCAAAAAAGAGCCACTCAGGGAAGAGACTTTCCTATAAGAAAAAACATGAATTATTTGCATTGTTGTTTATCTACTTAAAATATGCAACATTATCCTTTAAAAAGGTTACAAAGCTTATCTAGGAAACTACAGGCTGATGCGTCTGATTTTTTAATCAATAAATTGATGGAAACTGAAAAGATACAGGCGTTCTCAGATCAGTGTTATGCACTGGGGAGGGAACCACACAGCTTTCACCGTGGGAAGTTGAGCCTCCCAGATATACTGGAGCTCTTTGAAGTAACCACTGGGTCTTTGCATTGGTGGCCTAGTCAAGATAACACATCTGGATTCCTCAAACAATCTTTTGGGAAGGTTTCTCATGGAAGGCTCTTATAAAAATTAACCTGTCATGAGGTGGGAAGCAAGGTCTCCTCGAGGATTAGTAGCAGGTTAAAGAGCAAGAAATAAACATACAAATCGATGGCATGTATTCACAGCAGGACATTACTGGTAGGACCGTGCAAGAATCTGTGCTGAGGTAACTTGAAAACAGACGTTTGAGAAGTGCAAAGGAATTTCATGATTGACCACTGAAAATCAATATCAGCAAAGTAATGTCCATGGGAGGGAAAAAAACCCTAATAAGATTTACAAATTAAGGAACTCGAAATATTACCCCCCAAAATAGACGTTAGTGAGTCATTGTCTTTTTGGAAAATTTTTGCTTCAGGCATTCACTGAAAGCATCAATTCAATTTTAGTCAAGTGAAGTGTTTGGGTCTCCAGCCCTGTCCAGTTCAGAATATGACACAAACATGTGTTTGGCACAGGGAGGGACTACTCTGAAGGTGGAAATGTAGAACAGGGCCTGATTGCTGCTGTCAGCTATAGTGCTGGCTCTTGAAAACTGGAAATGTTCAGTAAACTGCACCTCAAACATCCAGGATACCTCAGCCTGGAAAACAGGTGTTCTATGCACATTTGTGGAAAAAGTGAGATAAGAGCAGCTCTTAAATATTTCTTATAGCATGAGGGCTTTTCCCACTCCCTAAATATCTTGCCCTTGAGGATGGCTCCTAAGTAAGGCACCTCCATGCATGAGATGTCAATATGACATATTATTGTCAATTCTTTTGCCTCAGCTGAGTAGCCTTGGGGTGCTAGGATGTCCCCATGAGGGTGATGCAGGGATGGAGCATTCACCGCATGCTTTGTTTTTTCAGGCTTACCCTAAGCACCTGCTGAGCGATCTGTGGGGCATGCCTTTGTGATGCCTCACATCAGATGGGATGGATACATGCCCTGGAGTGCCTGAGGATCCAGCTCACCCACACACTCATTCAGCTCACTGGTTACTGTACGTCCTCTGCCCAGAGCATCCTCTCCTTCTCCTTGCACCAGTCCTGACACCTGCAAAAGCAGGAGCCCCAGCTGCTGGTCCCTGTAGCTGGGGAGTCCTCTGTGCTATGGTCACTCATGGCTGACGCATTGTAGTTTCTTTTTTTCTGGCTGCCCTGATGCAAGGAGCTGGGCTGTGCTTTACTCCAAGCAGCGGGAACTGCAGGCATTACTGCTCTATGAAACTTTCTCTTCCCCACTATTGCCTAATCATTATTTGAAGCTTACTACAGTGATTTGCCTCGATAATATATCACAGAAATGAGTTCCACTGGTTAATTATACATTGTACAAAAGCAGGGATGTAATTCTCACCCTAGGGCAGGATTTCATATCCATTTCCTTACTTTCCTTTCGCTGGTGAAGCATGCCTTTAGCAATCTCAAAACTCATTTAACCACATGGATTAAAACACCATACTGTGACAGAGGAGAAAGATGACAGAAAACCCCTGGGTCATACACGTGTATGTACACATTCCCCTCACATGCACAAGCATAGATGTGCTCCAAACCATCGATCAGATTTTAACTGTCATTTGTCCTTGCAAAAGGCTCATCACTCTCAGGGCCTGTTCATGGCCCCTGCTCTTTGCAGAGAGCTCTGCCAAGTCTTCTTGCAGTCATTGTTTCTTCCCAGACATTTTTAGGGCAGGAAAAAGCCACTCAGAATAGCTGGTTTTTGCTTTCTGAGGCCAGAAATAATGGCCATCAGGATAACTAATTTTTGACCACATTTTTTGAGTAACAGAGCCAAGTGTAGCACCAGCCCTTGCACCTGAGATTGGCCAGGCCTAGGAGTGACTGAAAAGCAGGTAGAGATGGAGGGTGGATGGGTCATGCCTAGGGTGACTGGAGGAGAAGGAGGAGCAGGAACCAGAGACACTGCGCTCTGCTCCCTCAGGACCCATGCGACAGGCTGTGAAAGGTGATGAGCAGGACATTTTTGCTGCCAAATTTAAGTGCACAGCTCCACCAGCTGTGCCTTTTCCTACCTTCCCATGCATTCCCAGCTTGCCGGTGACCGGGAGGGATGGCACATGGTGTGGATCCCAGCTCCTTGGCACTCTGCAACTACACCTAATAATCTCCCCTGCTGTAGGGGTCATGTCCTGAGCCAATGGTACCATGAATCAGACCTCTGTGCCCTTGGACAACCAGTCCAAAGAACAAATACCTTGCACATACCTCTCGGTCTTCACCCAGACACCATCTCCCCCGAAATTAGGGTGATTCAGTGTTATGCTGTATTTGGAAAAGTCAAGTTTTTTTTCCACCAAAAGCTAAACAGGAAATTTTTTATTTTTAACTTTCAAAGCATATTTATATTTATATCTTTCCAGCTTTCTTTGACACCTGAAGGGGAAATAAAAATAAGAATCCAGACTGTTCCTATAGGACTGCAGTAAAAATTAAGGATTATTCATACACATGGGGCAACTATTTGCATTCAGCCCAAATGACTTCAATTTCCAGTGGTGGGGAGGGGACAACAATGCAAAGCCTCAGAGGAGAACCCGGAGATCATTTCTGCAAAGCAAGCAATCCACGGCTACAGGGCTCATCCCTGTCACCACCTGGAGAAACTGAGGCATCGAAAGGGTAAGGACGTCCCAAGCAAAGTCCAGCAGGGGAGGCAGCATAAATCCTTCATGTTGAGCTGAGCTCACCACTGAGTGAGTTGAGCTCATGGTGGGAGCCAGCTGCTGTAGACAGAAGAGGTGAGAGACTGGTTGCATGCCCCGATGAAGTGAAGTCCTTGCAATGTCTGGACTGTGGCTAGTTTTGGGGATGCCCTGTAGCACCGACAGCATTTCTCAAGGCACTAATCCCTAGCCAGTGCGTCCAGTCAGAGTTGTGCAGGGAAACAAATAGAAATCTTACCTAAAGAGTTTTGGATGTCTCTTCTTGGCCCAGACAACATGTTCCAAGGAGAAGTGTGAGGCATTTCCCTGCAGCATGACTCAATTTCACCCTGGTTGCCTCCCTCATCTCAGCTTTCAGATGTCATTGCCACCAGTATGCACAGCATCTGACAATCACAGAGACATTTGCTTTCTCTTCCTGATTTCTCGCAGTGATGGCTTTTGTTTGCTGAGTCATTCCTGACCTTTCCAAATGTCACCTCCATTCGTGGCTGCCTGCTGGCCCCAACCTGCCTGGAACCGATGCTCTTCAGAGACGAAGGCCTGACTGCTGAGCTGGCTTCCTTGTCTGGAGGGTGGTCACCAGCCAGCAGAAGCAGGGAGATTTCCCAGAATTGGATCAGCAAGTCTTAAACGGTGTCCATGGAGACATGAGGTTTCCAGCATATGCCATGGGAGCCATCCAATGTGGGTCAATGAGCTGATGTGCCGTCCAAAACCGGCAAGTGCATGTCAAGACTAGAATTGCATCTCAACTTCTGCTCACTTTCATTACTCCAGATTTGCCACCTGAAAGAGCCCAATCCAGGTCCTGTGCAGGGGGAAGTTGGGTGTCGTGGGGCTGTTGGCATCGTCTGTGTGACCTGGGATGGAGACACCTGTAAATGTTGGATTTCACACACAACATATCAAAGACTGGAGCTGTTGGGTTCTGTGTGTTGCTGAGCCTGAGCTGTGTTATCACTGTTTTTTCCTGCCACAGTGAAAGCCCTGGCTTGTGCAAGGGGGAGCTTAAGGCCCAGCAAGCAGTGCTCTGCTCCTGGCTGGGCTCCCTCCTGCCTGAGGCCAAGCCAATGACTTCACCCAGAAATCCTCAAGTGCTTCTTTGTGAAAGGGAGCCGAAATGATTACTTGGAGCATTTGCATTTCCTCTTGCATTAGGTTTTATTTTGTCTTTTAACCAGCAAGAGCCTCATGGGCACATCGGGCATCTCCATGGTCCGGCTGACACTGGGACAAGCTGAATTGTGTTCTTTCAAAGCCTATTTCTGCTCACTGACTCAAAGGGCAGTCTTTCTCCTTGGCCAGGTGCTCTCTCTGCCTTTGGCTTTCCAGCCCCAGTTATCATGGTGATGGGTGCATCCCACAGAGGCCACAGGGCCCTGAGGACCAGCCCCCATATCCACCCCAGCTGGGTGGTGAGGAAGTCCATCAAGAAGGAAGAGAAGCAACAGGCACTCCCCAAGGCAGGTCTTTGTCTGTAGGAACCTGCCACCCATACCACCTGGAAGCCTGAAATCCAGGTAGATAGTCACTCAGCTGTAAACTTACTTCAGGTGGGACATAAAGATCTCAAAATTGGATGGAATCTGACAAAATTTACCTAAAACACTCTTGAGTTAGGAACATATAGATCCCTTGGGAAAAAATTAGGATTCACCTTGCCTTGACCATAGTGGACAACATGCAGACACTCCCAGTAACTTTAAGAATTTCACCCAATATCTATTTTTGAGCCCTTCATCCTCCTATCCCCTCCTCCTTACAGCTCTCTCCGCTCACTGTGTTTGGCTGATTCACTGGCTCCCAGCAGGGATTTTGCAGCTTCGCTGTAAAGCATCATACAAAGTCATGGTGCTATGTACAGATTAGCTGAAACAAGACCAGTTGGAGTCCTCATTTAGGTTTTAATTAAGGAAAAAGTACCATTAACTTTAGTAGAAGCTACTTGATCAAATACTGCATATAAATGAAGAGGAGCTGAATGAAGATTTGGCCAGCAATTAAGAAACCCTACTGTAAGCACCATGCCAGGATGCCTTGGATGATATTTCTTTTTTGGGAAATATTCTAAAAGTCATCTCCTGTAGCTGTTCACACTCTGTGCGACAAGGACAGCTCTGCAAAGGCCCCTGTGGCATATGATGGGCTTTTTGCCAGATGCTACACACCTTGCAAAGGTGTCTTCTTCCTAAAGCAAGGAAACCTGCATCGGGGATAGGATTGTTTCTCAGTGCCTGGGCATGCCTGATAAGGAACCAGGGCTCCCCAGCTCTCAGTGCACACACAGGAAAATGTCTCCCAGTATCTGTAAACACAGATGATATAAATGTCTGCCTAAGGCATTTTTCAGCTTTGAACAGAGCTGAGAAAACACTTCAGATCATGGTGAATGTGAATATTCCCTGAGGATGTGTGCGGATGTTCTGGCTCCCTGGGAAGAAGTAGAAGCTTCTCAGAGGAGGACAAAAGGACAAAAAGGTATTTTGGGTGCAGGTGGCTGGACCAGCTGGACCAGCAGTCCAACCTGTGCAGAAAGCAAATACAAGAGCAGTCAAAATTCATGGCCCAGAGAAGACCAAGACTCATCTGTCAGGATGGCCAGTGTCTCATTGAATGTCTCATTTCCAGATGATGACCCTAACCAGTATTACCTTCCTACTTGCTCCAAGAAAACTCCCAAGCAAACATCAGAGATGTGTGGTTTCTTCTTTTCAGGTATTTTGGCAGGTTGCAGTCTGTGTCCCTGTGTGTGTGTCAAGCCATTGCAAGCATCACTTCTGGACCTCAGTCTCATCCAGGAAGCCAGTAGCCAAATACCTCTGCACTGTCAAAGCTGCCTCTGCTCTGTCCTGCTAGAGCAGACTGGAGGTGCAGCAGCAAAGAAGCATTATTTCATCTCTAAATTTCCTGGAAAGCAAAAGGGTCAAGTACAAAACACCTCACACACTCCATTCCTAAGGAGAACTGTTGGGAGCCGTGTAGAAGGTGTGTGCCTGTTGTATCCACAGAGCAGGTCTTGGATACTCTTCCACTGCTCGTCACTGCCCTAATCTGATCAAGGTGGGATACCAGCTTGGACGGAACTGAGCATCTCCAACATCCCTGTGCTGCTTTGCAGCTGTGATGGCATTTCAGGCAGGTGCCACATATACTTGTTCATGGAGTGAACTGGAAAAATGTTACAATAAGGGAATTGCTGTCAAGCGATAGGAAAGGCTCAAGCAAACCCCCACTGTGCAGAAGTTTGTTCTAGGTTAGGAAAAACTGGTCCCCAGCCAGGCCGAGATACTGTGTGACAACACAGTCTTGCTGGCAGGGACAATCAGGGACTGTAGAAGGATACAGGACAAGAGCAAGTCATCTGGATGATGGCACAGAAGAGCTGCAAGCATGTGCTGGAAAGGTCTTGAAATGTCAGCTTAAACCTCTCACCTTTATTAAAAGAATATATTAATTTATATTAACAGAATGATGCTGTGCCCAGGCCACTTGCACCCTTATTGGAAAATAACACTGTACCTCTCGCTGTCTGTGTCCCTTCCAGAGGGATCTGAAAGAGCCAGAGTGTGTTCCACATCTGGGAGCACTACCAGCCCTTGCCGCTGAGCAGATGGGATTCCCAAATATTTTTGGATTCACAGCTCCCAAATGTCAATAAATTAGTACCACACATCTCTTGGCCACGCTCTGCAGGGCAAGGGCTGTTATGATCATTTGTATCAGGATAACCTTTGCTTGGTGGGATGAATGTAGGGCTGGTTAGACACAGCCTGAAAGGGCCATACAAAGCATATGCAGAAATAAGAGGAGGCTGCAGAGATCTCTCTTGCTTTCTCTCTACAGAGAAAAAAAAGTCCTTGTCTCCCTGAAGGCTGCTCTCATTTGGCTGCCTCAAACCAAGTTGCTACTCTGCCTGTTGGCAGATCTACAAATCTGTTGACAGATTTGATTTCCAAAAGGAAATCAAAAGCAAAATCTCTTCAGAACAACCCTCCCAAGCATTTACTAAATGTGTGCTGCAGTGTAGTGGGAAAACAGAGAAAAGGTGAAGGGCAAAACAAAAGGGGAGAGTGAAAGCGTTGGGGATGCCCCATGTCCTTGCCTTTACCCAGAAACAGTGAATCCATGATTACCAGTTTGGAGCTTAACAGGATGCCTTGGGCAAATGAATGAGGGGTATTGCCAGGAAAACCTCATGGCCTCAGAGCAGAGCTGGCTGAAACGCTGAGCTGAAGCATTTTCAAGGTAACAAATCAAAACCCCTCTGTTTCAGATATTTTTATTTCTTTTCCTACTTCTGGGATTGAGATAAGACACAATAACTGGAAAACCTCCAATTCAGGGCACTGAATGAAAAAAGTCCATGACAGATTTCCAACAAAACAAAAAATCATTCATTCTAAAGAAGTGATGGAAAATTCCTCATTCTGGCCAGCTCTGTTTTGGGGAACATTTCTCCCCTGCACTGAGGTAATGTGCAATTGAGAAATCCCAGAGCTTGCTCAGCTCATATTTTCCCTCCATGGTAGGTGAGACAGCAGGGAGCTCAGATACAGAAAATGGGAGGAAAATGAACTGGAGCTGCACATTTCCAGGGCCTGTCCTTACTGCAGCCCTGTCTTCTGAAGAAGTTTTCTAAATTTTCATCAAAGGCACCTAATTTCCTTTTAGGAAAGTGAAATGAAGAACACAAGAAAACATCAGATTGTCATCTGGTCACATCTGTAGCCATGTTTTGGAATGAAAGTTTTAAAACTGTTTGATTTAAGCAATTTTTAATAGAGCTTGGACACTTTTTTTTCAAAATCAGATATTTCACATTCAAAAACCATAACCTTGATTTTTCAATCCTGTCAACTAAATGAACAACTGAGTTAATCAAATAATTAGAATGCTTGTTTTTTCTTTTTTCCATTCATACTTTTTGCTCAGTAACTTGTTGTTATTACTTATTTGTAGCTTGATCTTCTGTTGCAGAAGTTGACTGATTAGCATTCATTAGCCAAGTGATGGGATTTTAAGAGAAAAATTCCTATTGAGAATGAGAAGAATGGAAAACACACTAAAAGTTCTGAAAAAGAAAGAAGAAAATGGATCAATGAGCCCCAGAGAAATACTTGGTTTATAAACTTACTCAAATATCACTGAAAAAAAATCTTTACATTTGTTATTAGAAGATCACGCTGTAATCATACTGACTTTTGACTGCCATGTGGCTATGAAGACAAGTTTGGCACTGCATCATTTGCAGCCTGGGGAGCTTAGGAGACTGGA
>JAOXJM010000009.1:6975658-6990248 GCA_026413425.1 Tringa solitaria | reverse complement strand
TGAGGAGGAACTTCTTTACTTTGAGGGTGGCAGAACCCTGGAACAGGCTGCCCAGGGAGGTGATGAAGTCTCTGTCTCTGGAAAGACTCAAAACCTGCCTGGAAACATTCCTGTGCAACTTGCTCTGGGTGGACCTGCTTTGGCAGGGGGTTGGACTAGATGACCTTCAGAGATCCCTTCCAACCCCATGTGATTCTGTGATTCAAACACACTGCAGGATGGCCACGTCAAGCCACAACAACACAGATTTCCATTGCACGTGGGACAAGCAGTGGTGGAACAGGGAGAAGGGAGGAGAAGGGTTGCCAAGTTGAACACCATACAAAACCATCATTGATGACATGGCAAGGCGTTTCCCACTTGAAAAGCAAACAAGGAAGATCTCATGCTTTTGCATCTCTGTCAGTGTGATGGGACTGCCCCCGGCTGAACAAGTTACCAGCCCCTGACAATTACAGTCCTGCTAATCCACATCATCCAGGGAAGATGAAGCACTCGGGCAAAAATAGCAAACAGGTCAGAAGGAGGTTATAGAAATACCAAAGGATTATTCATATTCCTTCAGGTAGCTATAAGAAACAGTTTAAACACAAGAATGACAGATTAAAGGTGTCGTTGACAGAGAGAAATGACTGCTCTGAGGTCTAAGACACATTCAATCCTCTTTCTTTAGATGTAGAAGCCAAAGACTCCTTCAAAGGGAACTGGCTATAAAGACATAGCAAAAAAGAGCGCACATGGTCCTTCTGTGCCACCAGTCATCTGAGAGCACAGTGAGGGGACAAACAAGAGGTTCAGGCTGCCTCATCCCAGGAAAGCTCCTCTACAATGCTGCAGCTTGTCCTTTGTACACATGGGGACACTGCTGGGACTATGGGGAACAGCAGACTAGAGTCCTAGAGATTTTTAAAAACTGTCTCCTGATTTCAAAGCAGAGCAGATTTTCTTGGGGGAAAGTGTCAAAGTGCACTTAAGAAATTAAATTTTATACATCCGCTGTCCTGCGTGAAGATAACAGGTAGCCACAGAAAACATAGTCCATACATTTAGAAATGCCTGCCAAAATGTTCTGGTAGTGTGTTTTGGCCTTGGTTTCTCAGTCACTTTAATTTCATCTGTCTAAACCTTATTAAATTAAAAATAACGTAAGACAGACGAGGCCAGAAAACTGTTTTGCTGTCTCCTCAGCTTGTATATAAAAAAAGAGCAATGTGAGTTTTTTAAAGCAAATTTTCTTAAATGACAACAAAATAGCACAGGAGCAGAAGCTGCCAGAACTGCTTGTGGGTTGGGACAGGATGCAGTGGTCTCCTGACCTGGCAGAGCTGCACCAAGGACCTCCCTGAGAGCCAAGGCCAAGCCCCTGTGCTGCCAGCACCCCAGAAAGGGACCTCACTGGCTGGGGTCCCACATGTCCAGGCAGGGACATGGCCATGGCTGAGCTGGAGACCAGCACTCCTTCTGTGCAGCTCAGGCCAGAACTGAAGGTCCATGGCTGAGCTCAAATGGGACCCTGGACCCCATGGTCAGAGATGTGGGTGCAGACCCCAGGTCGGTCAAGGCCATTCAGGCCAATTAGTGTCCTCAGGGCCCTGACAAGTTGACTACCCAACAAGACCTTGGTCATTTTTTGGTGTCTGGAAATCACAATGCACCCTTCACAGGGGTTGTTTTATGTATGCAAGACAATGTTCAGTCTTCCTTTAAATTCTCCATGCATCCACATTTTGCAGACAGACCTCCTTGCTTCCCTGTCATCAGCCGGTGCGTGACACATCCAGCTGTGACTCACAGCAGCGTGGGGGATACTGGCTTTTAGGGTTCTGGCTGGTTTGCTGCGGGTGGTCACCGCTGACACCTCTTGTTGGAAGTGATGAGCTGATGAGTTCCCTGGGGACATCAGAGGCCTTCTGGGCCCAGTACCATCTGCCAGAAAGTGTTGAAAAGCAAGGAATGCTGACAGGCTGGACCAGGTCTCATTTGAATGTCGGCTCAGGGAGCGTTTGGGGCATTTTTGGTACTAATAACTTGTGTATGTGCAGCAGAAGGCAATACATTATCTCTGTGAAAGCTGGTCAACACAAACATGAGCAAGTAATGCTCCTACACCTAGAACAAGGTGAACCTGCCAAGACAAAAGGCCCGAGAGAGGACAGGTACTCCATCTTGGAATATCTCCCCTTTGTAGTAAAGGGATGAGATTTCAGATACTAGATTTCCCTAAAAGAGTGGAAATATTGCCAGAACTGTAAGAAATGACCTGGCAGAGCACCATCCCCTAAATGGCAGCAGGTTTCCCTGGTTGAGCACAGAGTGATTGACTCTGAGACAGAGAAAGACAATGGGAATAGGGGAGGAGATGGAAAAGCTGCCTTAGGAGGAAAGCTGGAAAAGGTCCTTACCTCAGTCTGAAGTCTGAAAACCAGAGCTCCAGGCTACATGGGCTGTCACTCTGACCCAGCAGGACTTTTCTTATGTTGGGTGAAATGAATGGCATTGTCTTTTTTTATGAGTCCGGGAAGGTGAGAAATCAAATCTTCAAACATGATTCTACAAAAATCAAGTTCCCTGGAACTCTCAGCTCCTGAGTGGGAAAACGGCTCAATGAATCCACAAAAAAAAAAAAATCCCTGAAATCTGAGCTGGACCAAACCTATACTTGAATTTAGATTTAAGATTGCAAATATTTCTGGTGGGGACAAAGGCACTTCAGAGGAAATAATTAATGGAATCTTAAAGTATTTTGCTCATTTTTTGTCAGTGATATATTTTGATGTTTGATTTTAGAATGGCTTTTTCTTTTTCCCCCGTGGAACTGACCTCCATTTCTCTCTAAAGGGAAAAGACCCAAGCAACCTGAAGATAAAGTCTAGTATGCTGAGCTATACCCAAGCAATTCTCAGATCTGCCTGTTATTTGCACACCTCTGTCCCTGAGCAGCTCAAGGAGCTGGAGCAGAGTTTAACACCCAGAGAATTTGCTCCAGCACAACCCAAGGAGGGCTAATAAAGTCTCCATAGCATGTGGTTACTTCTTTGCATAGACCAGCACTTTTTATAAAAACTTTGGTTTAGATCTAAAAACCATGCCATCTCTGTGTCTTCCCATTCCCAGTAACTTCACTCCTGTGGCAGACTCCAGTGTAGGGCAGAGGTGAGTTAGCCCAAAGTGAGCTGATTTTCGCTATGGTCTCCCAGTTGACAGTGTTGGCCAATTCATCTAACCACGGTGCAGAATAATGTGACCTTGAGCTCCTAATGCTTGCAAAATATTGTTGCTACTACCCCAATTTGCTCATTTTAAGTTAATTTAGGTGTCTCCAGACACTCTACAGCTGGTAGAGTGGATGGTGTCAGAAAGTCTTAAGATGTTAAACATGGGATCTATTCAATGTTTCCTATTCTTGGTTCATGGGAATGCAAAGCAAATTGAGCAGCACCTTCAAGGTACCATACAAACCTTTTGAACTCCATAGCAATAGAAAAGATAATAATTTACTTCCCTCATTTTTCTCATATTTATTAAGTCTCAAGAGATTACTTATCTGAGAACCTTGTTCAAAACTATAGCTCACCACCCAGTCAGTAGGAAACAGGGCTATTCATATTGTCTCCAGCCATGCCTTGGGATGGGGCTAGAGAGAACTCGGTACAGAAGACATGGTTCAATGGCACTACATAAGGACAGCTTCCCTCAAGCTAGTGGGCTACTACCTACTTATGGACAATTCATAGAATTATAAAAAAAATTATGTGATCTGTAGAAACCAGAATATATTTGCAGCACTGTCGTGTCAGTATTCATTGGAGGAGTAATGTCAAACTTTGGTTATGAGCCACTGGCTCTTATACCAAGTCCAAAACTGAGAAACTTCAGTGGCACCAAAGACAGTGACCTACAAGGCATTTTCAAATATCCTTGGCACAAAGGCCCAAAGGGCTTTCTGTCTTCAGTTTGGTATCTAGATGCTGCTGAGTTTTTATAAATGTACATAAATGTATGTGTGTGTATGTAAAATATTTCTCTTTAGGAAGGATGGGACAGCATCACTTCAGACCTGCAGAGAACAGTGCATGGTCACTGTCTGCTGGTGGACTCTGAGATCCATCTTGGTAGAGCACCACCTAAAGTATTGAAATATTTTGCCCAGTATTTGTCAGTGAAATACTTTAGTGCTTCATTTTAGAACTGCATATTTTTTGCCACAGAAGTGACCTCCATTTCTCTCCAAAGGTATGAGAAAAGGGTTGAGTATCCTGAGGCACCTGGGACTGAGAGTCCAGCATGGGATACTCAGGTGAAGATCTGTTATCCAGATCTGAGCCTGAACATCAACAAGGTTTTAGGGAAGGTGTGATGGGACTGAGGAGAGCAGAATTTCTCAACACTCTTGTTGGATTAGGAAGGAGAAGCTGTGACGTCCTCTTTCCAGTGAAATGAAGGGAAAGAGAAAGACAAAGGTCACAGACTTGTTATCAAGGAGTAAGCAGGGGTGTGAACAGAGGCCATACCAGTCACTCTGGCAGCTGCTAATGAGCACAATCTTATCTAGTGTGAAATGTGGGCTCAGCCCCTCCTGCTGAAGAGGGAGCAGCACCAGTGGGGTGTTCCCCATGTTCTCTCTCCCCTTCCACGTTGTGGGTGCGTGCACGCATAGCACATGGTTACCCCTGGACAGGCTCTGCCTTGTCTCCCCCACAGGATGTTGACATGTTCATTTTGAACAGCTCACAAGAAATCCCCAAATGCAAGCTCTGGGTATCTTCATTTCAGACACCAAGTCATTTAAACCCCTCAACACTCCTCCCAGGCACCTAAATGCTCTGTGCGATCCATGGGAAGGGAGGTATCCACAGCTGTGCTGCATTAGGGCTGCAGCCCCATGTTTCACACCTTGAGCACTGTGTACAGTTTCGGGCCCCTCATGACAAAAAAAGCCATTGAGGGGCTGGAGCGGGTCAAAAGAAAGGCAACGAAGCTGGTGAGGGGTCTGGAGACCAAGTCTTGGGAGGAGCATCTGAGGGAGCTGGGGGTGTTCAGCCTGGAGAAAAAGCAGCTGAGGGGGGACCTTCTTGCTCTCTCCAACTCCCTGAAAGGAGGGAGTAGCAAGGCAGGGGTCTCTTCTCCCAAGGAACAAGTAACAGGACAAGACGAAATGGCCTCAAGTTGCACCAGTGGAGGTTTAGGCTGGACATTAGGAAATTTTTTTACGCTGAAAGGGTTATCAAGAATTGGAACAGGTTGCCCAGGGAAGTGGTGGAGTTGCCATCCCTGGAGGTATTTAAAAGATGGGTAGACATAGTGCTTAGAGATATGACTTAGTGGTGGTTTTTGTCAGCATTAGGTTGATGGTTGGACTCAATGATCTGAAAGGTCCCTTCCAACTTAGACAATTCTATCATTCTATGATTCTATGATTCCCATAGCTGGCAGTTGTTCCAGAGGTTCAACTGGAGGTGCTGGACAGTGCAGCTCTCCCTGGGGCAGTGCACATTGCAGTGTCACCCTGGCCCATGCCCTGGTGAGAGTGCCAGATGGAGCTTGCAGCACCTACACCTACCATCAAAAGTGATGTTAGGTATTCAAAACCAAGACAGCAAGAAAGCTCTTGCCCCAGTAAATGATGCAGATGACATAAGTCCTATCTACACACAAATCCCTGCCTATGTGTAGCTGCTCTCCACTAGTGTATCAGTTTGTGACAAGTGTCTGCTCAAGAACGTGTTGAGTCCACGTTAATGTGTGTGTGTCCATGCCTACGCTTGTGAGCTATGTGGGACAGCATCTGTGTCTGTTTCTGTGGAAGGTACATGTCCATATGTGTTTGACTGTGCATCCAGGTGGAGGATAGTTATTTGGTGAGGTCCTTAAACAACATTTTGTATCCGTTTCCTTCAGCAAAAAATATGTATTTTTAAATTACACCGGAAGCTAAAGGTAATTTGCACATTGAAAACAACATTCAGTGTGTCTTGGATAAGCTTTGAAAAATATGGAGTTTCAGCTATAGACCAAACTCTCTTTGGAAAGGCATTTTGAAGTGTTTTTTGCTTTCCCTGTGCTCTGTGGGAGCTCAGGAAGCAGACTCCAGTCCTTTCTCTCCTGATGGCAAATGTGTATCTTTCAGCAATGTTGCCTTCAGACTTTAAAAAGCCAGTTGGATAAACCATCTGAAATTATCTTGCATTTGAATATATTGGTATTTTTAGTTACTCATTCACATATGTGGCATCCAAATTATGCTGGGACCTGCTCAGAGTATTATCTAAGGAGTGCAGAGTTCAGCCCCAGTGGGGAATTTACACCACACGAGCTGCTCTCTCAGGCACCTCGGCCTGTGGCTTCTGCAGTCTGCAGAGACCAGTGCGGGCAGAGTAAGTGTGGGATGGGAGACCATCCCAGGTCTTGGACACCCTTCTGGAAGAATCATATCTTTTCCCAAAGAGTGCAAAAGAAGCAAGCACCAAGCTGAATGGCTGGGATGGGAGAGGTTGGGTAGGGACAGAACTCACAGAGACACCCAAGTGGAAGAGGACACAGGGGGGGCAATTTAGACTGGACATCCCTGTGTTGGTCCTAAGTGTGCACCCACAGCCTTCCTCTGAGCTCACAAGAAGGGTCTTCTAAGGATGTAGGGGAGAGTGTAGACAATATTTAATTTATTCTCTCCTTAACATCTCTCAAAATGATTGTTCTCTCTGTCCACACCCAGCAAAGGCACCAGACAGTGTACATTTGGAGTTCACCCTTTATTGCTTTGGCTTTGATTTTCCAGGTTCTTTCTTTGAACATCCTCTCCAGACAAGAGTTTATAAAAGCATGTGGAGCATGTCACTTTCCAGGCATAGTCCTGAAAGACATGGGTCTTGGGTACTCATCTTCTCCTGGCCAAAGGTTTCCTTTATAACCTCACCTTTGAGCTCATCTGTAAAATTACCTGATTTGAGCCATTCATCCATTACTGAACAGAACTCTGGATCCTGCCTAACACTCTGCTGAGATGTATTTCTTCAGAGACCCCAGTGTTAGTCTAGCACTCCTGAAAGGATGGGCAGGACTTGCAGATTTTTGTCACACTGAGGTACAAGGGCTGGTGCAAGACTAACCACGTTGATGCTGACACAACTAGGTTGGGTAGGAAGAGAGAAGGTATCTTGGGCTCAGGCCAGGCAGAGGTGTTTTTAAAGCATTTATAAGAACCGGTAATAACCACCCAAAAGCATTGCCTTCCAACCACATGCTGTACCCACAAATGCCCTTCTCATGTGGTTCTCCCACAGCTCTGACCCACTGGAGCCTCGTTTATGACCTCCATGGTTTCTATACCAGACCTCCAACAGCAGGTTGGCCCAAGGGTGGCAGAAATTTAGCCAAACAGCCCATGGAGGATCTGTGCTTCCTGTGCACCCCTTTCTCCCATGGAAACCTGAAAATGAAATTCTTTCAGACCCCGAGAGAATCTCAGATAAAAGACAAATGCAGAAACTAGCCCAGAGGCTTGGGACAGCATGCATAGAAATAATTTGGTTTTGAACTAGGTTTCATTCGTGTTTGTAGTTTTTAGCGGTGCTCCAAGACCCCAGTGCAGAGGCAGAGTTCCAAGCAACAAACAGCGTTTGAAACAAATCTTTGAGGGCAGCCTTTAAAGATGAGCCCTCCAGGTCTCTAGTCCCCTCAGAGTGGGAGAGGTGACTTGATTTACGTCTTCTGGCACTAGTCATGTACGTACCTGTATGCTTATAATCATAGGCTGAGAGGAAAACACAGAATTATATTATTCTCTGTGTACTCACATTGCAGAGCTGACATTATTACTCTGTCTTGACTCTATGCACTGGACAAATGGACAAGAAAATTTTGGGATATTGTTATTTGCGGCTTTTAAGCTTCTTTTTCTTTCTTTCTCCCAAAATGTCAAGAGAAGTGCTCATAGCCTGACCAGTGCCTGCTATATAGGAGCTCACTTCCTAGATGACAAGCTCATACACTGGAACTACCTCACTGTAAGGGCCACACTCCCTGTAGTTATAAAGCACATGGTTACACTGCCCAGGACTTCAGGACCAGAACTGGTGAATGACATCAGCATCATCTTACACTTCAGCCAAGCAGAGCCAGCAAAGCCTGGAGCGTTGTCCTCTCCATGGGTCACCCTTCTGGACTGGTGAGTTGTCACCATGCTACCCCTTCATCTGTCCCTTTGTGAAACAGGGCTAGAAATGCTTCCAAAAGGTCTGTATGAAGCCAGGAAGCATTTTCAGTCAGCTGAGAATAAGCACCTCTTACTGCTGGTGCTGTGGCCTTCACATTTTCCACTCTCCTCCTGGCTCTGCTGAGGTTTCACTGATTTCAGTGCACTTACTCCTGATGTGTACTGGTACATGAGAGGATACCCAAGAGTTTCACCCTCTTATGGGGAGACAGTTTCTCTCTCTTATGGGGAGAGAAACTCATACACGGTAATGATGGAGCCATCTACTACCCTGTTGTGCCTCAAGGACGGAAAGAAAATATATTTTACAAAACCTTCTCAAAGGCATTGAAACTGGAGCATGTTCTCACACAGACGGACATTTGTGAACCTCTCCCTGACAAAGTCACTGCTCCCCAGGTTTTTGATATGCTCCAGCCAGAAGTCTCATGTGTCAGGCAGTACATAACCTTAACAAGACATCAAGCCAGCCAACCCCACATGCTCTTAACTTTTAGGAGGGAAAATCCCACCCAAGCATCTGTAGAAGTGGTTATATTTTACTAAAATGATGCTGGAGAATAGGGCATGAGAGAGAATTTCTCTGAGGGAGAGCCATCTGTGGCCCAGGAGAGCTGATGTGAAATTAAATGTCCTTGAGAGGCAGAAGGAGGTGTGGGGAGGATGTCATCTTGGGTGGACTCCTCCAACACCACCAGAGTTGACAGCAAAGTAAAAGCGTGAATGTGTGACAGTGACGTACACAGGAACCCAAGCAGGACAGCATCTGAGAGGTCCAGAAGAGGCTCCACTGCCTTGTTACGAGATGCTCTGAAATAAGAAAAGGGAACCACCTTGTCAGGCTAGAAGTTTTAATAATTCTCTGGAAACAAAGACTAAAATGAAAGGGGAGGATATTTTGACTTGTGCCTAAATTAACTATTTTATTTGACTAGAAGCACAGGACTTGAGGCCACTGCATGAAATGCGACAGGAATGTAATGGATCTGCCCATCTTGATTCAGCACCAGTGAGGACAGGAAGAAGGCCCATGACCTCATAGGTGTTTTCCATCTCTCATTTCTCTGACTCCATGATAGAATGAGACAGGAGGCATTAAAAAGACATCTGAAGGGAAAAATCTTTCCCATTACCTCAATAAAAAATACTAGCCCCAGTGGGAGGAGGCTGTCAAAGACGCCCAGCCTGAAAGCCTTAATAAAACCTGTCTTCTGAGCAGCTGATATCCCTCTCCTTGCAACGCATAAAGCTGCAAAAGCTGAGAGCCAAGGCAGCAATTGGAGTCTTTGGCTTTGAAAGGAGAAGCTGCTTTGCTGTCGGCTGCAAGAGTTTCTAGGGAACTTGAGCTTCTTGAATGCTTCCCATCCAAATGAAAAGTGTTGACATGTCCCAGGTGGAAGGAGTCTTTTTTCTCCTCTTTCTTCTGCCAGGTCTCCTCTGTCTTGCCTTAGCAAAAGGAAAGAGGCTACCCAAGACCAAACTGGTCATCATCTGGAACCAACAAGCCAAACTTCTTTTACTTATTGTCCCTCCTGCAGCACATGCTCTCTCTAAGCCTCACAGATACCAGCTGGCCCCAGTCATTATTTCTGGAGTACAGCAGAACCTCCCACTTTCTCAAACATCAGGCAGGTGAGCAGGCCCACAATACCAGCAGTGTGACACCAGTGTAATTACAATGAGCATCCCAGGCTTGCGGTTCAGTGAGAGAACCCGATGACTGGGACATAACATTCAGTCAACACAGTTCACAGGAATAATTCAGGTGGAAAGGGACCTTAACATCTCTAGAACAACCTCCTGCTCAGTTGTTACATGCCATCACCTACACCATTGTCTCTGGCCTTCTGTTTTGTGGTGAGATCTCCAGATGCTTGGCACAGAAGTATTTTTCTTGGAACAGGGGAGTCATCATGTTTGCAGTTCCCAGCAACATCCAGCCTGGCAATCCTGCTAGACTTTGCCTCTGTTTTCCAGGACATGTCCCCTTCTTCTCAAAAGTTTCCATCTTTCACATGATTCTTTTCTTGTACCTGCCCTAGGAATGTATTAATTGTACCTCCCATCCCCATGATCCTGTTCATCTGGTCTCCCTTGTCCTCAGAACAAAAAATAGGTGAAGGAATTGTAGTAGAGACATAAGCCTCCTGCTGTAGGAATCACCTCTCTTGAGGGAAGCCGGTAAGTATGCCCTCCATTTCGAAACCAACCTCCCCACATCCCACCATAGGCAATATTCCCCCCATCCCTGCTCCCATTTCACAGGGAAACTCAGGAGTGACAAATCTCTGCTGTTCCATGAGAGGGCAGTGTCGTCTGGAAGCAAAGCCTCCACTGAAAACTGTTGGGATGTCTGGGCAGAAGGCGTCCGGGACTGATGGGGGAAATGTCTCAGAGTATTTAATAAGGATCAACTCAGTCATGTTCTTGGGGACTTATGAAGGCACTTCAGACCCCCAAAATTTACTAGTGATAAGATCTCCTTTATGTGTTTTTTTTTAAAGCTAGAAATCTCTTTGAAACACTGGTGAAGAAAGAAAAAGAAAGGAGGTTATTATCTATTAAATTCTATGTGATGCTTTTGTGCATAATAGGTTCTGAAGGACTCTGCTAGGGTCTCTTTAGAAATCCTGCTTCTTGCTGAACTGCCTCAGCTTTGTATCACCGGAGTTCAATCAGAGGGGACACTCTGCTCATCATGTTTTTCACAAAAGCTCACTGAGGTTCCTGGCACATCATCACACCTTCAGAAGAGACCTTGATATACTGCCTGCTGGGAGCTGAAGGTGCAAAGGAAAATCTAGGCCAAGCACCCTGAGAGAATTTCATCCCCAATACCACTGAGACAGAAAACAGCATCCTGACTGGCTAACTTCTCTGTGTGTGGAGCTCCAAGGAGGGTTCCCAGCAGCTCACCTACAAAGGCCCTACCCCATATTCTCTCTGCTACAGACACTTCCCACTATATAAATAGGCCACAAGTCAAGCAGTAGCTCCTGAGAGAGGATACACCTCAGGCAGCAGCCATCCTTCAGCACAGCTGTGGCTCATCCTGAGTTACTTTCTCTGCTTTCTCTCCTCCACCAAGAAGCCAGGGCACCTGTATGGCATGGCTGAAGAGGCCAGACAATGTGACACTTTGGTACCTTCCTTCAGAAATGTCCCTAGATGTAGAAGAGGAAGGCAGGCTGTCTTCATGACTCCATCTTTGCTCTGACACACTCAAGAAAAGAGGATTCACCTCTATCCTGCAGCAGTGTCTCTGGAAGGGGGGGAGATCCTCTTCTGTGGGAGGAAGGAAACTTCTTCCTCCCTCCTGCCTCATGACAGAGCAAAGACAAACCATGAACACTCTCTCCCTAACTGTACACAGCCACAAGAAAGAGATAAAGAAATTTATGCTCCTTTGAGCTGCTCTGTGGCATGGTTCCAGGCAGCTGCAGATTGCATTATTAGAGACCTCTCCTACAACCTGCTGGTGTCTGCCTCACCAGGTGACTTCAGACAAATTGCTGCCTCAGATTCTCTGTCTTATGAAAGGAACACTGCTACAACCTCAGACGAGAAAAAAAACATTGAGATCTGGAGGGAAGTGGCCCTGAAGGGGCAGATATGATCACTGTGCCCACAGAGTGCTTCCCATTTTAATATCTAGCAGATGGACCATGGGGGTGCCTTTGGAGATGCCTCTGAAGTCTTCTGCTGACCATGTCCCACCCGCTGTGCAGCACGTGGGGTTATGCAACTTATTTGCCTCTCTTTTTTATGAGGCCCTGAAGGCACCAATGCTAATGGAAAAACACAACAAGCAGGAGGGCAGGGACAGGAAGACAGACGGTCAGCTCTCCAGCAGCGTGGCTTCTATTTGTCAAATTGCTATGAAGTCATTATAGGAAAAATAATATCAACAAAACCGTGAACAACCTCAAATTTCTTCGGTGTTATTGAGCTTGTTTTCAGTGGACTGCTCTCCTCTTTCTTCTTTTTTAATATTTTTTCCTTCTGTAGAGTCTTTCTTTCAGCTATTATACACCCTCTGCTCTCAAGTTCACTTGCCCTTCAGGCCTCTGGAGTGTCTTTCATATAGGACCTTTCCTCTGTGCTGTGGTTCTGCTGCTCCAGAGCTCTGGTAGGGATTGCATCTGCCAAGGGTGCAGTGTGGCCAGGGATTTGATTCTCCTGCCAAGGTACTCACACATAAGCATATGCGAGTTTTTATAAGATTATGCTGAATCAGTTGCCCAACAATGCTGGAAGGATCCCAAGGCTATTAAGATCTTGTGTCATGGGTTTTTGAAACTGCAACCAACATCAGTTGTTTCAAATCAACAATGTAGATTTTCAGAAGACTTTTGTAAACATTTATTTTTTAAGTAACTATGAGGCACTTTCCAGTGACATCTTCCATGTGAGGACATTCAGCTGCCAGCAAACTCCAGATCTTGGTCTTTTTGAGATGTTGATTGGTGTGGCTGGTGACGCATTAGAGCAGATGACTGAGCAGTTCAAATTTCCAGTGGCTGGAAGCTAAAAATCAGAGCTGGGAAACATTGCTCATGTGTGAACAACAAGATTGATCAAACATTGTCATAAATCCCCAGCTTTTAGACAAAACCATGAAGGACCATAGGCTGTCACAGGTGTTCCCATTTTTTCTGGCTGAGGAAGACTATTTTGTAGAAACACATCCTAATCTTGGTTTGAAGTTAAGTAATAGGTTCCCAGCATGTTTCCCACAAAATCCTCCACTGTTACTCATAACCACAGAATTATGAACACACCAAATTTGCCACCGCTTAAACCCCAGATTGGCAGCAAAAGCCAAATATGGCCAGGCCCACAGCATGTTACTTGCCCAGTACTTTAACCTATGGGCCAGAGAAGGCTAAGACTTGTGTTTAATGGTGGAAGATGGCCACATCTCTGGCTGAGGGACCTCACGAGTTAATCATTATGGCTATAACCACAAAACCAGTACGGGAGCATCACACAGCTTGTGAGTATAGTGCAATATCTCCTCAGAACAAAAAGACAGGACAGCATGGAGCTTTAAGCCATTGGTGACCCACCCTTACCAGTTATTTAATGGACTATGAACCCCCTTTTGTTTTCCAGGTGGTTTCTAAAGAAGAGAGCCAGTAGTGTGTCTGGAGCTAACGTTAACATCATTGCTGAGCTCAAACATTTTCTCAAAGCTACTGATGTCTTCTAGCTGTGCTTTCTCTTGATATCTCAGCTTCAGCTCGCCTTTCTCTCAAGTAAAACTCTGCCAGAGACCTGGGCTCCAGAGACAGTGACTTGCCATCTTTCACTTGGTTCAGATGCGTTTCATTTGCAGTTGTGACTCACTCCTCGCAGCTCTCTTCATTTCTCATAAAGCTGGGTGACTTAATCATACCTTCTCACTGAACTAATGCTACTGCGCCTTACCTCCTGGCTACACCAGCCAGCAAACCTGGGTAATAATGCTGCTTTCCAGCAGCCTCCTGGCTCGTGGGCACAATTATCCAACTGCAGCAAGATGCTGAGCTGGGCCGCTTGGTGCTACTGTAGTAACACGTGTACCCAGAGCTCCACATGCCTCTGCTCCTGGGAGGTGCCTCTGCTTGCTCTCTGTGGGAGTTGTCCCTATCTAACAGATGGGCAGAAGGCCTGGAGATCCCAAACCCTGCTCCCTAAGGAGTTATTCTTGACAACTAGGCTCCCTCCTGGACTCCGATCCCTATGTCTCACCATGATTTTACTTGCCAGCTCAGCAAAAGGTGCCTCAAGAAGTCAGCTCCACGCTGGCAGAAGTCCAGGCTGCCCCAGACAGCAGCCCCCAAGTGCTTCTTCACCTGGTAGGAAGCGCCAGGGATGATCCTGCTCCAGCCTCTCCTTCCCAGCTCTCCCATCCTCCATGGCTATGGCAGGAGGGGAGGCTGGTACCTGGCTCTGCTGCCTCTGAGCTCGATCAGAAGAGAAGAGTTCTTCAGCATCTGAATGTAGTCTACAAATAGGATCAAGAAATCTGGGCAACAAGGTCTGGAGCTTTTAGTAATTGAATAACTTCTCAGCACAGGAAGGACATGGACCTATTGGAGCAGATCCAGAGGAGGCCACAAAGATGCTGTGAGGGCTGGATCCCCTCTGCTGTGAGGAAAGGCTGAAGGAGTTCGGGGTGTTCAGCCTGGAGAAGAGCAGGACCCAGGAAGAGACCTTATAGAGGCCTTTCAGTACCTAAAGTGGGCCTATAGGAAAGCTGGGAAGGAACTCCTGATCAGGGAGGAGAACAACAGGACAAGGGGGAAGGATTTGACACTGAAAGAGGGGAGATTGAGATGAGATATTAGGAAGAACTTCTTTGCTGTGAGGGTGGTGAGACCTTGGCCCAGGTTG
>JAOXJM010000009.1:6933311-6949516 GCA_026413425.1 Tringa solitaria | reverse complement strand
GCTCTGACATGCTCTGGGTAGTCCTGCCTTGGCGGGAGAGTTGGACTAGATGATCGCTATGGTCCCTTCCAACTCCAAAAATTCAGTGAAATTCAGTGAAATTCAGTTCTCCTGCTGAACCTTCTTTCTGTTGTTCTCTGACTTAGGAAGGTCTAAGGGTTTGGGAAACAGTCTTTCCTAACCCCCATTGGGTCTCTTGTAGTCTCTTGAACATTTCAGCAGTTCAGAAAGAGCTGAAGCATCACAAAAAGGCTCAAAAACCCCACAAACCAAATCCTCTATGTTTAACGTTTAATGATTTATTATCACGGCAGTCTCTGATGTGCGGGTCCTGCAGGTTAACTCTGCTGGGATAGGGGTATGACAGGGGTGTTTTTCTCCTTTTTTTTTTTTTTTTTTTTGTGTGTGTGTGTGGTGGTAGCCAGGTCTTGTTCCAGTAAGGACAAGTAAAGTATGAATAGGAAGCTCAGAATTTGGCTTAGGGCTGAGACCACTTTATTCCAGTGATGGGGGAGCAGCTGGCTTCCTTGTGCCTTCAGAGATGCAACAAAAGGCGTTTCTTCCTGACTCCTGCATTGCTCAAGGCACCAGAACCACAGTGAGAAGGTCCCTGCTCTGCAGAAGAGACTGAAATAGGAGGGGGCATCCACAGTGCTGCCAGCAGCACCCCTGTGGGCACATGGTGGAAAATTTAGTGATCAAAAGAATCCATCCCTTGGACTAAGAGTACTGCTGTTCTCAACCACCTCCTTCCTCCAGACACAGCGCACCTCATCTCCAGCAGGAATCCTGACATAATTAGTTTCTGCACAGATGCAGAAATGACTTTACTCGTCCACATTAATCTCTCTCCAGGACTCCATTTGTTACATTCCAAAGCCCAGGCTCACTATACAGAACACGTTTCATTCCTTTTCCTTCCTTATTGAGCGTGAGACGAAGTGATTTATCTGTGGCTAATGCAGGGAACCACACAGCCCGCAGCAGGCAGGCAGCATCTGCACTGCATGAAAAGAGTGATTTTATGGTGCCTGGGGATGGCGCGAGTTGTGATCACGTTACCATGGCTTAACAAGCCACAGTGCATGCACCGAGCTGTGAAAAGTGTTCGTGTATGCTCTTAGCCCACAGCAAATCTGAGGCAACGTGACTCAGCTTAACCCACCGTGAAAGAAGGTGCATTCCTTGCATTTGCCACGGAATCGGAGCACATCCACAGACAGCTATGATCATCCCCTGGCATGCTGTGATTTGTTCAGAGGCTGGAATGTGATAAGTCCTACTGGTTCTGGTAGTTCTGGGTTCCTAAGTATTGATGTCACTTCTGAAGGTAAAGCTTAGGTATGTAGGTGACTGGGAGAAGGTAAATTTTAACACCAGGAAATGTGAGAAGTTCAGAAAGGTTGGAGTCAGCTGACTTGGAGTCATGGTAATGAAAGGGAAGTAGGTCTAGATTTGATACCTTCCTGTGGTTGGCCGAAGCTTCAAGCCACATGTGTCCACATTAAGCAATACATTTGGGATCTTTGGTGGGGTTTCAAGTTTGTCTAAATGGTGGGTGAAAAGAATCAGTCCTTGTGGTGGCTCACAATAAGTACAGGCAAAAGCAGGTCTCCACGGTGTAACGTCCTTGTGGGGAAGCAGCTTTTAGAGGAACCACCTGGACTGTGCAGAGTTGCAGATATTCAGGCAGAGCTGAAGCAGAGCAGAAGTTTGATACAATTTCAGACAAATGGTGAGTTTCAGATAAGAAGGAATAATGCAACTAGCCAGAAGGTACAGTTACTGAAAAAAAAAGATGATGGAGACTGGGTGTGATGGAGTTGAGTGACTGAAAGCCTTTTCCAGGCACAGAGTTCAAGAGCTGTGGAGCAGCTTTAGCTGTAAAAGAAGTAGGGGTTAATTTAACAATTTGACAGAAGCATCCAATGAATGCAAAGAAAGGAGCTATGAGAACAGCTGCCTTTGCAGCATGCAATTGTGCTCCCCAAGGGTAATGAGCTTAAGAGATATAATCAGATACATCAGATCATCCTTACCTAGGGGATGTTCTTGTCAGGCAGCCTCTACTCTGCATTCCTCTGGTGTATCAGGAAGCAGTGAAATGAGACTTGAATAATCTTCTCAAGGATGGCTGGGACAAGTCACCTATATCATCTGGGTATTTCCAAATGGAATTGTAGAATAGCGTCATGGAGACTTGAGAATACGTGTGCTATAGCACGAGATTCAGTTGAGTTACGGTTTAAGTCCCTAAACCGTCAGTGGAGAGAAAGAAGAACACTAAGGTCATGGCATATCCTGCAGCAGAGACCTCAAATAGGTCAGGTGGATCAAGGCTTGAACAACCCAATTTCTATTCTCTGAGTGCAGTGACTGATGCAGACACAGATGTCTACAGTCATCTGAAGTCAGGGGAGACAACCTCTAGCTTTGGAGAGCTGCTCCTTCTCCATTCCACTTGCACCTGAACAATTGGTCAGGAGCAAAATGGTATGTTCTTTGCTTGGTGTCCAGCTCCCATTGAAGTAACACATGAGAACCTCTTAGTACAAATGGCTGACAGAGTCAGACAGAGAACCTAAAATAGCAAATATACCCAGTAAATTTTCAGACTCGTTATCTCAAGCAACCTTTGAGGTACTTTGCCTTGTGTCTTCCCCCCCAAAACAGTATGAGGATGAGTCTCACTCCTCACATACTGCACATGAAGGAGAGTAGGAGAGGCAACTGTGACCAGCATTTGTCATGCCACCAAGCCAAGAAACACTCGGTGCTTCTCAGGGATCCCTGACCTTTAAAATGCACTATCATAGACCAAATCGGTTCATAACAATCTTGATATCCACAGTGTTAGCTGTGAAGCCTGCTACAGGTTTGCAGAGGGACTAAATAAATGTGCATTCAGACAACGTGGACATCATAGAGACTACTTATACACAACCTGATATCTGCAGACAGCAAGATTTTATTTGCTTCTACAAACCATGGAAGAAAACGTGGCTGGAAAGAGAGATCCCTGTCTTGTAAGGATTCAGGGTTTGAACTGCAGACAGCATGTAAGGGATAACATTGTCTTCCCAAAATGCACTTTAATCTCTGTGCCTTCCAGCACAGTGTGCATTAGAGCCTCTGCAGCATTGAAGGATACAGTGGCTTGTGGGCTCCTGCAGACTCTACAGAAAATGCATTCAACATTTTGCAGTGAATTTGCTGCTCTTTTACCAAGAGCTACATTGCTAGAACAGATAGATATATTTTTTTAAAAAAGCATTTTGGCCAGTGTAGGAAGAGCTCTGGACAGTGCTATGCTGAAAGTCACAGACCCATTCAACCTCTCCAGTCAACTGCAACATTCTGGTGGTTTCTCTTGTTGTAAGTGCAAGTAGGGTTCAAACAGAGTCTCATGGGAATGGCAGGTCACCAAGCTACCCCTGTGGATTGACTGATTTCGGCCATGCTTAACACCTGCTTCATTTGAAGAATTAATCAAGGCAAGAAATTATTTTTCCTTGTCTCTTTGCTAAAGATCTTCTATTCCCTGCACTTACATCTTTAAGATCTGTTCCTGAAATGTGGGAGTTACTGCCCCACTGTCGCCTACTATCCCTGTTCCAGGAGTATTCCTGCCTTCCACCACAGCATCACACCAATCCTGCTGCTGGGAAATTGCACTGAGGACCAAAGGTAGGTCCAGGATGTTTAGCTCCAAAATGCTAAAAAAATTAAGGCAATTCCCAGCATCTGTCCTGCAAGTTGCCCTCTTTGAGCGCTGGGAGGGTGCAGTGGGGATTGCGAAGTACAGCTGGGAGAGTGGGAGTGGGCAGCGGCTTGTCGGAGCTCTCTATATTTAGGTGCCCACAGGTTGGAACAAGAAAGCAGGAGGTCTCCTTCTTGTTCTCCCCTTTCACATGAGTTTTCCTGGCAGCGATGTCTATCAAGCCTGACCTCATTTTACAGCTCCATTTAAACTTCTACAGCCTTGCGTGCTGACAGTGCATCCTCACGAGGTACCTCAGGTGGATTTCTAACATCTGCTCATTAAAACACCGTCTGTGTGTCTCTGCCTCGGAAGCATCTGCCACTGCTGTACCTCAGGCTGCATCTCTTAGCTAAAGATTCCTCGTTAGTCTATCTAGTCCGGCACCTTCTTCCTGGCAGTCGCCAAGATCACAGCAAGAGGCCACAAATTTAATGGGCAGTGGTCATTGGTGCCGTGGAAAGGGATCTTTCTGTCCTAATCCTGCACTGATGAGCTCTTCTGTAGAGCAGAAGGTGAAATTCGCTCAGGCAGTCACCTTTGCCATCACCTCAGCTCTTCTGTCTGCAGATCTTTCACAGGCTGAAGCTCTGCAGTTGTCTAGCCCTTTGAAATGGGCTGAAGTCAGTGACTCAGTGAGCTGCTGCTGCTGGAACTGATCTCACGCTGCATGGGACCAGATATTCTCCCTCCCAGCTGCTGCTCTCCAGTATGTTGTCTTCCTCTAAACCTCTCATATCCATCTCCTCTACCTCTGCTTCCTGAAGAATGGTTTCATTAGGTGTCTGACAGCAATCCCACTGCTCCTCCTCACTGCCTCCTCTGAGCACTCTCCACATGATTGATGGTGACTTCAGTGCTTCAGCCAGTGTATGGTCCGTAAAAATCAGTACACAGTTATGCCTCAGTGCATGGTCTGCTCTGCTGGTACCCAGCTCCTTAGAGGCTGTAGAATCTTAATCATAGAATAGTTTGGATTGGAAAGGACCTTAAAGGTCATGCTTCATAGTAAAACTTTATTTTTTCTCTAATGGTCTATGTAACCTCTAGTTATGTCCACTCTTGTACTATCAAAACCACTAACCCTTCTGCACTCCTACTCTGTCCATCTCTGTCTTCCTCCTCTGTTTATTTCTCCCTGCATCCTATTTTTATGGCAGTGTGATAAACAAATCTGAATACTCTTCTCTGGACAACAGTGCTGAATTTTTCCAAATTATGTCTTGAGTAGGGGGTTGTTGCCACCACTTCAACCTTTGATTACTTTTCTTAGTTTTCCCACCCCTAAATTGCAAAATAGGGACTGTCAAGTCCATTCAAGGGGATTGTGATAAAACCTGGAAAGCTCTGAACACAGAATAAAATTTGGCAGTAAAATGTCCACACTGAAAGGAGTTTCTGATTGACAACCTCTCCATTGCCCATGATACACATAGGTTTGAAGCTCAGTTCACAAGAGTGATTTTGCTTTCACCCTTGAATTGCACAGAAATGAAATCTCTCAACTCTTGTTGTCCCTTGAGCTGTTTCTGATGAAGCTGAACTGGCGTGGTCACTCTAAGTCATAGCTGTCTGTTATGGGAGCAGAAGAAAAATGAAGGACGATTCATTTGAGGCTCCTCACCCCCACCTGCCCTCACTCATCTCAATGTCTGTGATTCCTAAGCTGTTGCTGCTCAACTGGGCCATTTCTTCTACTCTCATCCTTCACCCTGAGCAGATAAGAGACCTCAGCCTTGCAGTGCTGGAAGGAGAGTTTACATCCTCCTGGGGCAGGACTTCCAGGCTCTTAAAGCAAATTAGAGGAACATCAGGGCTGCAAACTCAAAACATTTGAGAAAGTTTGTGGGTTCCTGCACAACCCCAGCTGAGTCCCTAGGCCACGGTATCATGATCGTGTCTTTCCCATATTACATACAGGTTTTCTTTGTTCCCACCAGATCTCATGATGCATTCTTTTAACAAGATTTTCTGTGAGCCTTTTCTTACATTTATTTTGTCTGAGTTAATTTTGTTTAGGGTTTTCCAGGTAACAGTCGTTTTTTTGAAGTTGTCTTTCCATCATACATAGATATGGCTGGAGCAGTCTGGGGAGAGGTTTCAAATAAGTTTCCCACACACCAAAACATTACAACAAACGATAGGAGAGCAAGTCACAGGAAGGCAAGTACTGCTCCTTGGTGGTTTAGAGAACAGCCCATCAGAGGATTTGTCAACGTGTCATGTCCTTGTATCTACTGCAGCACCAAGAAATCAGCAATTAAGCTCTCATCTCAGGCCAGGTCCAGGGTGCCCTGCACTGGTTGGCAAACAGCTGAGCTCTTGCTCAATCTGGGACTTCTTCTACCTGTCTGGGAAGAAGCAAAACCATTTCCAAAAGGGTGCTTTGCCTTTTCATTTCCTGTGCTGCTGAAGAGGAACCCAAGGTCTCCTTCCCCATCTGCCTCTGACGATCTTTCCCTTATCTTGTATCAAGTTTCTTTACTCTCTTGTGTGCAGTGAGCTCAAGTCCTACACTGACCCTCCAACTCTCCCACCCTTAAAAGACAACTGTTAATTACAATTACTTTTCAGAATATACCCAGAACTGAGTCCTGGCTTTGCCAAGGGCACCCTAATTAAGCTGTTTCTCTACTGGGTGCAGTTCACTCCCCTTCGGCATGCAACGAGTGATTACAATTAATTTGCTGCTTTTCCAATCTTCTATGAGACATAGAGCTTCCAGGAAAAAAAAGGTCCCAGATTTTACTCCCAGTGCCTTGAACAAGATGAATTATGAAAAGAGTCAATGTCACAGGAGGGATCCTTCAGTTTCTTCCAGTAACTGGTCTCTTCTGCAGTATCTTTGACAATGTCTTCAGCCCCCTCAGACCTCAAGTCCTGGCTGATCCAAGATTACTTGAACTGCCTCCTCCAGTTGGCTAACACTGAAAGCTGTGAGTGAGCCCTGGTGGCACCGTGGCTGCAGGAGGTCACATAGGTGTATTAGTAAGGCTGAAAAAAGCTAGAGCGAGAGTGGCCCTGGCTGCAAACCCTACCCAAGCTACACAGGTTCCTACATCTCTGCTAATTCAGAAGATGGAGTTTCAACATTGATGATAGGACATTCTCCTGAACAATCACAACAAAAAAATATGACACCCAACAAAGATGATGAGGGAGCCCAAATCATTCCAACAATTAGCCAAAAATGACAATAAAATGTTTCTAGAATAATTTTCAAGGTTTCTGATGCATATGTCACTGATTTATCTCATTCTGGATTGAGATGGCTTCTGGGCCAGAATACAGCTGCTACTGAACAAGGCACAGATAAACTATGCCATTCAGGAAAAGACAAATAAGTTCAGAGCCAGATCACCTACTGATATCAAAAGGCAGAGCGTCTTTTCCTGCTCCACTACTTCATGCTGGTGTTTCAAAAGTGCAATCCGGCCCTGGCTGCCAGTGGTGCCTTGGGGCAGAATTGTCAGACAGATAAAGTAACCTCTGCTGGAACTCAGGATAGCATTAGTTCGGAACCCTAATATAAAAAATATAGCCAGGGGTCTTCAGAGACCGTAACCCATCACAGTGTTTCCAGATCCAAAATACATTGACTTAGATCTGACTCACAGACCAACATGCCAGAACGCAGCATCTAGCCCTGCAGCATCACAGCTTCCCTTGGTGGTCTCCCATGTAGTCCTGGCTGGCTGTGGGAGCTGACACACAGCTACGTACACTAGCAGAACCTCTCCCATCATGTCTGCAGGCTGCTCTGTGTGGCCCTCCCTTAGGACTGAAGAACCTTCCTCGTATAACTGCAGCTTGCATGAACCTAGCCAGGTTCATGCTTTAGCCAGGTTCATGCTTTAGCCAGGTCAGTCCTCTCGTATCCACAGTGGTTCTGGCATGAAGCACCATCTCTGATGGCTTTATGCAATTTCCCTCTTTCAAGCTGCTGTTTTGGGGTAAAAAGAGAGAAGTGAGCAAAAAACTGTCTTTGTCAGACATCATCTGGCCCCAATGTAGCTCTCTGCAGGAACCATCCCCACTGGTGGCTTGGAAACATCTGGACACCAGCATTTCTCAGTGGTGCGTGTGTTCAGGCAGGGAATTCCACCCACCTCTTTTTCCAACCACCCTGCTCTTTTCTGGGTGTCATCTCGAAACATTCCAGGTTTACACATTCATATATAACAGCAGGGCATGTTGCGAGGCATGAAGCGGGCTATTGCCGTTGGCTTTAAATATCCCTCTGTTCTTCAAAGTTGTGACAGTTCTTGCACAAATGTGATTACCACAGCAAGGTGTAGTACCTCCTGCAGGATGATTCACTGAGCTGTCACAGCTCTCAGGGAGTTACCTCAGCTCAAGGTTACCTCCCTTCTCTAGGACAGAAATGTATCTCCCAAACACAAAGGAGAGAGAGGAGATACACCGGCCACATGGCACACAAGGTAATTGCAGAGCTCTGGGACTCTGCACAGCAAAACACTCAGCCGCGCTGTCTAGATCAATGGGTTGTACTGCACACCTGCCTACCTGGGACGGTGGGCTGAATATATGTTCTAAAGAAATTCTGTAGAAAGACGGGGAAATAGTGGAGTTTGAGCTGTTTTGCAAAACTGGCCACTTTTTGGAGTTGTTAATGCTGTGGGAAGGTGTAAATGCTGTAGAAAGAGGCAGAAGGGCAGGGTGCAAGGAGGCAAAGGTGGCAATACAACTGTTTATTACATAATTCCCAGGTGATAAATGCATTTATGTCCTTTTTTTTTTTTCTTTCTGCTCTTTGTCCTGCAAGCTTCTCCAGGGCAGACTTCCAAAGTCCCAGAGTAACTTAAATAGTTAATGTTTTTTATAAAAATAATGTTTCTCTCCTTCCTGAAGACATTATTGCTCAGGGTGAATGACAATTGTCTGACAGACTGTGACTTTTCAGAGGTAAGAACAGGAACCTGAAGAGGGAGATATGGCACTTCACTGATCAAGAGTCTGTATTTCCCTTATGAATACTGTGTACATAAGGATTTAATATGGTCTTGTCACCTCTTAGATCTCAGCAACTCCCCTTTTTTTCAATGAAAGCACCACAATGCACCTCTTTGTTAATTCTGACTTGCTGCTCATACCCAAAGGCTTCCAAGGCATTAGGCACCTAATCTTAGATCAAAATCCTGAATCTTAGATCAAAATTGCCCTGCAGTGATTAAAATTGAGTTACTTGAAGTCATAAAGGTGGTAGAAGAAGCAAAACACTTGACTCTCTGAGTCAAGGAACGTCTCTGATTTCTAGGACCTTTTTGTGTTAGAGAAGAACCATTTCTCCCCCAAAATTATTTCATAGAATCATCTAGGTTGGAAGGGACCTTTAAGATCATCAAGTCCAACCACCAACCCAGAACTGCCAAGTCCACCACTAAATCATGTCCCTTAGCACCACATCTACATGTCTTTTAAATCCCTCCAGGGACTGTGACTCCATCGCTTCCCTGGGCAGCCTCTTCCAAGGCTTAACAACCCTTGTGGTGAAGAAATCTTTCCCAATATCCATCCTAAACCTCTCCTGGTGCAACTTGAGGCCATTTCCTTTTGTTACATTGTCTGTTCCTTGGGAGAAGAGACTGACACCCCCCCCCGGCTACACCGTCCTTTCAGGGAATTGTAGAGAGCGAGAAGGTCTCCCTTCAGCCTCCTTTTCTCCAGGCTGAACACCTCCATCTCCCTCAGCCTCTCCTCACAAGACTTGTGCTCTAGACCCCTCACCAGCTCCATTGCACTTCTCTGGACCTACTCCAGAGTCCAGGCCACTGATATTTGAAACAGCTCAAAGATGGGGTGATCTTCCATGGGTGCCAGCTGTGCTAGAGTTAGTGCCACTGGCTGGTACGGACTGGGTAGGCACTGAGGCATGGCTGCTCTCTTCACAAAGCTTGGGGCACCAGCAGAGCAGGGATGAGAGAGCTGCAGGAAGATGCAGAGTGTCTGACAAGTCAGGGTTTGCTACTAGAGCCCACCTTTAGAACAGACTCAGGTATGTGCCTGGGCAGGATGCCAGGGAGGAACTCCAGGGAGGCTGTGGAGGAAGCTCCAGCACCTGACGTGTTTTCTCCCTTATCCCATGTTGGTGAAAGGAGGTGCATGGCAACACCATCAGGACAGCAGGGACAGGCTTGGTGACTGCACACCAGAGAAGGCAGTCCAGCACTGTGAAAATGAAAATCTCCTCAGTTTTGGTTGAATGGTCTACATTACACCAGTGAAACTCATTTGTCCCTTGTAGTCTTCACCACATGCAAAGCCCATTCTGCTGCAGCCAAAGAGGATGAGCTTGGGAGCATGGCGAAATCTTTGCCCCGTACCATCAAACCTCTCTGTGCAGCCCGACACCGAACCAGGGCAAAGGCTTTGTAAGTACCAGGTTGTTCGTGCTGTTTGAGAGCCAGCATGAGGGAGAGCACCCAGAGCAGCTGGGGTTCACCTCGCATTGGTCCTCCAAGAACCAGCAGGCTGAGGCCAACCAAGAGCCCTGAAAGGATGCTCAGAGAAAACAGCCAGACGTTGCTCTGCAGGGAGGTTGGCTCAGGCTTCAAATGTTGATCTGCAGGACAACACTGGGTCTGAGCTGCAGCATGGTACCAGAGGCCCCATGCTGGCAGGAGACATGTTTCTCTGGCAAAAAAAAATGGACAACGGGGTTCTGCTGATGGACTCCAGTCTCTATAGACTGCAGTTATTCTTGATACACCTGGAAACTGCATATTTCTTCCCTGAATTTTCCATCTTATTCAGGGAGTGCAGCATCTTGGCTGTTGCTGTTATAAGTTCTAGCAAGATGTGCTCCATTTTCTGTGACAGGTAAAAAAAATTCTCCATATGCAAAAATTGACACCTAAACCTGAGAAAACCAATTAGACACCAAGTTCTCATTGAATTAGTTGGAACTATGTACCTGAATACCCATGGCAGTTCCATTGATTTCAGCCCAGACAGCCAAGAGCTTTGAAGCACAAGTTTCATGGAAGCATCAGGGTTGTAGAACAGCCACAACATCCTCCTGTATGGCCTCAGGACTGCGCAGCAGGACATAGGGATTAATGAGCAGGATCCTGGGCTGAAGGAATGGTGCAGTGAAGCTGTTGACAAATCACCATCCAGCATGCTTTTAATAGGATTCTTTTTACTTGCAACCCAATCCCTTTCTAATTCACACATGAAAACATGACCTACTGTGAAACCAAACCAAAAAGGCACTTAAGCAGCTGAATTCTACAGTTCACAGACAGTGTTGATTGACAGTTTTAATGGAAGCTTGGGCACTTAAATCTGCTCAAATCCTGGCCCTTTGGCCCTCCTTTTGGACAGGCCCTCTCCACTCCAGAAAGCACCTGTTCGTCTGTTTGAATTGCCTCCAGTCAGCACCAGTTTTTCTCTGTATCTCCATCTTCTTTGACCTTAATTTCTTTTCTTCCTTCACAATATCTCTGAGGTAACAGATGAGGTTGACTGACCCTAATGTCTAATCTCTGTGCTGCTTCAGACTGAGGGCACTTCACTTCATACGAGCCTGTGTGGGCCTCTGAGGCACAGCTGCAACTTTGCTACCAACACTGGAGCTGTCAGAGCCACTAGAGCCAACAGATGAGCTGTATTTCCAGGAGACACAGTACAGACCTGCCCTTCTCCAGATCACTGGGAAAACAACAAGCCATCGCGAGTCATATATTCACTAAAAATGTTTCATTTCCCAACAGCAGAGGCAGCAGACTCTACTCCAGGCAGTTCATTCCCTATATACAAGATTCCTAATTTAATTTATTCCCCTAACAATGACATTTCCTCTTCCCAAATGCCGTTACCCACCTGTTGTCCTCTCCCAAGAGAGTGTGCTTTTCGGTATTCAATATAAGTCCTGTAGTATCCATAAAGAGGGCAGTTTGTTGTTTAATTTGAAAACATCTTTGTAGTGATTTGGTACAGTGGTTGTCTGTAAAGAACCCAAAGATTTTTTTAAAATCTTTGGTAGTAGGAAGGCCATACAAACAGTCTTCTGAACAGCACTAGTGACTCAGGAAGTTCAGTCCAATTACAAAATTCACTAAGGTGCTAAGCCAAAGTTTTGTTGATATTCAGCAAGATGGGGCTTGGTGTAGGTACTTCAAAGTAGCTGGCTCCTAAATCCACAGGATTTGGACACCTATGCTCTTGTGAGAATCTGGACCATAGATTCTCCATCATTGTAGAAAAAAAGATTCTGGTGCCGTTATCACTCATTCACCTTTAAAAATATTACTTTTCCATTTCCAAGATTCTTTAAAGGATTCTGCATTATTAGGAACAGTGTTTGCTCACACATTCTCTGCTTTTCTCCTCCTCTTATTGTTGAGTAGACACATGACAAACACTCCGGTTTGGTGCTGGTGCTTTTGTTTTTACATTGAACTGGACCTTTTTTGTAATGGAGAGGTAAAAAACTTTCTTTTATAAACTGATCATTCTTCAAGGAAACCTCTTCTACTTTCAAAAATAAATCCAGAGTAGAATAGGGAAAAAAACTAATCTGCATCCCCAGGGCTCTGCTCAGCCACCTAACTCTACAAACTGTCCTTTTCAGTTTTCCAGACAGCATGCAACATTACAGTTGTGCTCTCAGCCATCTGAGATCTGTCCTAGGAGCTGGTGCCATGTCCATCACCCCTGGTCTACCTGTGTTATCCTTATAGTTAGACAGACAGAGAAGGGTTAAATGGATTTAAGGGTTTAAATGGGACAAATTATGGAGATTTAGCCATGTCAGAAAATAGTTTTAGTCATCATGCTGTCAAACAGCTTTTATTATTCATATGAGGGGAAATGAGAACAATGCAAAGTGCACTAGTGTGCTCTGAATAAGGGCAGTGGTTCTTGGTCTTGGCAGCTCTTGTGTCCCTCGTGCAGCCTCCATCTCCCAACATGGAAAAGTAGCTAATGAAGCAGCAAGGGGTTCAAGGCAGCATGCAGGGCCCTCGTGCCGAATCAAAGCCCTCCTGCTCATTTCCCTTTCCCCTCTTCACGGGCGGAATTCAGAACCGTTGGTGATTAACCCTGGGTTAAGCCAAAAACGGGAGCAAGAAAAACAAGGGCAGCCCAGAAGAGCTGGCGTTCATCCCCTGCTGTGTTTATTTGGTGGTGTTACATTTCCTGCTCTCTCTGAAGTGCATCTGTAAGTCAGGATGCTGGAGGAGCAAAGGAAACTGAAGTTTGCTGAAGAAAGTACCAGGTACATGCAGTGAATCACGGCAATTAGAGCTGGCATGTGTCCTTAGTGAGCTCAGCATTTGACCACAAGCATTATTTTCTTAGGCTTACAAATTCCTAATTTTTCCTGAAATACGAACAAGACTGCTAATTCAAAAGCGCTGAGGAAGAGGAGGCACTGACACATGCATACACAGACAGATGGGGGAGTGAGGTTCCTCTGATGTTCTCCACGTGCCTCAGATGCTCTTGTTGAAGTATGCAATCCTGGAGATTCCCTCTAAAGGTCCAACTGGGGTTTAAACTGACCCCAATTGCAGACTGTGCAGGAGACATCCAAACATCAGTCAAACTGACTTTGCCCACTCCTCTGCTTGGCTGTGTGGGCTTTCCCTCAGAGTCCAGGGACTGACTGCTTTCAGATACATCCTTCACATGTGTGAGTGATGGGAGAGGGAGAAGGAGGGATAGGGAACATCACAGAGAGCATCCTTAAAGAAGGCTTGTGTGAGGAGGCTGTTTCCTACTGTGGTATTGCCTAGTGAGGTTACAGCTGATTTGAAATTTTATAAAAGAGATTTTTCTGTAGATTTTCTCCATTGCTGAGTGCAGGAGAGTCCAGAACCACATGCTGCAGAACCACATTCAGCACACTGGCTAGAGAGTCTGAGGTGAGGTGGCCTATCAGATGGTTATAAGATGTTATGTCCTGTCTTTAGTGAGGATTTCACACCGTCTTGTATCACATCCATATAAGCAACCCAGGGAAACATGATGTAGATTCGTGGTGGCAGAGCAGTTTGCTGTCATTACATACCTGGATTTACCAAGCAGTGCAAACCTGAAGGTGACATGAAGTTGGGAGGGGACTGAAAATGTGTTGGAAGAATAAATCAAAATTCAAAATAGTCAAGAAATGGTTTGGAAAAAAAACCCAAACCAAACAACAACCGAACCCACCCTGTATGCTGTTATACAGGGCAAAGTTCCCCCAGAGAGAGATTTGTCTTTAGACACCTCTCCTGGATGAGATTAACTGTCATCTTGAGATGCCTTTATCTCCCAGGTAACTGGTGGGACTCAAAGAATGACTGATTCAGAGTTACATCTCACAAATGGATGTCTGGTGGAATCCTACTCATATTCTGGAGTAAACAGATTCAGTAAGACTGGAAAGGCTCTGGGGGCTGCAGCAGATTACTAATTTAGTGTGAGGTCCCAGTGTCAGGGAGCTAAGGTAAAGGCAAACTGGTACTGACATAAATGGAAATAGAGTTGAAAGGATGGGCAGGGCCCTGACAAGGTCTCAGGAGGGGTCCTGTACCCGTGAGGCCATGACACTTCAGGAGAGGTGTGGATCATTTGGAGATCAACAGAAGTAGGGAGATGTCTGGAAGACATGAAATGTGTGGAAAGACTATATAAATTGGACTGGTAATAAAGAGAAAACTAAGGGAAAATTTCCATGGGTGAAACAGGAGCACACTGGAATATTTTGCCCATGAGGATGGCGAAAACTGCTTCATTGCGGGTATTTAAGAGGGACAGAGGCACAAATATAATTTATCTGCCTTGGGAAGCAAGTGACAACTCCATTCCTTTGTGAATTAATAGTTTTAGGGTTTCTTTTACTGGAAAAGGATATTCTTTATATAAGGGAGGTGAAGGAAGGTAGTAGCCTGCATGCACAGGCAAAGCCGTTCATTGCTTCAGAGAAATCTTTATGTAGGGAGCCAAGACACAGAAGGAATGATGAGAAATTTTTACAAAAGGCAAGGTAGATGCAGGGAAATAAAGGATTTTCCCAAAGTCAGCTGCACAGTCTGAGAGAGAGGAGATAACTGAGAGCAGACAATGTGAGTGGAACTAAAGACTCCCTTTAAATTAACTGAAGACTGAGATCACTATGAATATTCTGAGCCTCTTCTAGTTTACAGCTTCTGTTTATAAACATTTTGCAAGGATTAGTGGCTGCTCTATAAAAAGTGTTAAAATGAGCAAAGCCAGCTGCTGAAGAGAACTAAAGTGGCAACATCAGATGAGTGGGACAATAGAGCGTCCATAAATGCCTGCCACTCCTTAGGACCCTCTTATCTGTTTCAGGAACATCTGAAAATCCCCCAAATTTTCAAGATAAGAGAAATCCAAAAAGCTAAAGGCCTTTTGTGACAAAGGTGGACTTTTGAGACCTATTTCCAGATTTTAATCCTGAAGAGGGAAATGGTTATATCATCTGCTTCAAACCCTCTTGCAGTAACTGCCCTGCGGCATCTCAGCAAGCTAATTAATTTCAGGAGGAATTACCCAACCCTTAATTTTTCTGAGCAATTATCAGCTCAGGTACCAGCCAGGAATTGGAGTGTTCTTTGCTCCGATGATGGCTGGGTACAAGTAGCTGCAGACTCCTCCACGATGCTGCAATTTACCAGGAAGTCTCCCGCGGTATCTGTCTTGAGATGCCTTCACCAGACGAGCGTGCCCAGATAGCAATCGCAACCTCTCCCATGTATTTAAAGGGGCAGTTTTGACAAATGCTGCAAGTTTTGCTCTCTCTCAGCTTGCTTTTTGGGGAAATGGTGCAAAGGGCTTGGGCTGCAGAGTGAGCTCAACTCCCTCCTCACCAGGCACAGCCAGCAGAAGCCAAGGTGTAAGAGGCGGGGAGGATTTTTGGGTTCTGCACTATGGTTTGTTTCTCTGGGCAGGTACTGCTGACAGTTGATGCTAGTTTTCTGTACCTCAGTTTCTCTATCTCTAAATACATAAACTTCTTGTTCTTTGCAATACAATTTTCTGAACCCATGAGGTGTTCCTGCCTCTCACTGTCAGAGAATTAAGTTGCTGGCCAATGTCTGCCTAGGTGCTTTGCCAGTTGGGTACTGGAAGGTGGGTGGTGAAGCCTCTGGTCTTGCCAGGTAGATAGAGCTTCTGAGCAGTAAAGAGTCCCATAATATCACCATAGCACAGATCAGGTCCTCAATTCTCCTGGTCCACATAGGAGGTAGACCGGGCACACAGCGTTCAGCGCTGCTGGCATCCTCTCTCCTTGCTGATTCATGCTCTTACTGCATGAATCTCCACGATCCCAACTCACCCCTGTCCCTCTGCACCTTGGTCCTTTTCCACTACACTCCTTGGCCCTCCAAGGAACCTCCTCTCTCAGAGGGCCACGAGGATGATCAGAGGGATGGAGCACCTCTCCTATGAAGACAGACTGAGAGAGCTGGGG
>JAOXJM010000009.1:6915818-6927310 GCA_026413425.1 Tringa solitaria | reverse complement strand
GGGAGAGAAGAAAAAGGGAGAAAGTTTGGGATGTTTTTAAATTTTTTTTTCCATTTTCAGGTGATATTTCTCCCCCTCCAACTCCTTCCTAACTTTCCTGGATGATTCTGTTTGGTTGCAGCACAGGTGCTCTGTGGCTTTGCTGCTGGCTATACCTGTGGTTTGTGGTGTGCCAGTGCTCAGCAGGATGCACGGGTTCGGGAGTTTTTTTGGACATGAAGAGTGCTTCTGAGATACCATCCCTGTCTTGAGATCTTGCAGATATTTTTACAGATAGTACAGTTTATTCCTCACTTGAGTCATCCACACAGAAAAATATATATGCAAACAATTTCCTTTCAGCCCTTCCCATTTTTCCTGGTAACATCGGGTCCCTGATGTGGTGAGGTTCCCATATGACAATTACGGGGGATAATAGAGATAATGATCATCAAAGAATATGAAGCAACCCAACCAGATTTCTCAGCGCTCAAATCTCAGGACCTTGCACCGCAGATTTTGAAATCCCCTTTTTTTCCAAGGTTACTTTCACGCTGTTTAATAAGCTCTTATCTTGTAAACTATAATAAGGTTTCAGGCCTTAATCCAGTGTGATTATGCTGGGGGGAAGGGATTTCTTCAACATTTCAGTACCCTGGGGACAGAACATCCAGGGCCAAACCCAGAGATATAATGAAGTGATGAAAACTGAATCGTCGTGCAGAGCAGACTCAATCCACTTGCTTGGGGTCAGCCTGGCCTCCCACAACACGCAACCCAGCTGGAGCTGAGCACCATTCTTTGTCCTGGGTCTTCTCCGACATGTGCTTCTGGAGAAATGAGCCACAGTCCCCATACAACACTTTGGAGGACATCAAAAGTCAGACCTGCAACACATTTTCTCAACATTTTCCCCAAGCCATGCATAGAGAGAAGCAGTTTCCCCAAGCAGTGGTTTTAAAAATATGTGTGTCAAAATTTTACTTCACAAAACAGAGTTTTCAAAGGAAAACTTTTTTTTGGTTGGTTTTTTTTTTTTTAAAGAGAGAAATTTCAGCCATTAGACCATTAGATGGCTGAAACGTGCATGAACAGATTACATTCATTAAGGCATCTCAGCTCTGGAGGGGGTGGGATTTTTGATTGGACAAAGCATAGCTGAAAAACAGGAATCAGCCCCACACTGTGATCACTTCCCTGGAATTAGACAAATCTAGATGTTATTCCCAATTTAATGCCAGAAAGGGGGTTGAGGCTTTGTCCTCCAAACAGCAGACCTGTCTGGCAACAAAACTCTTTCCCCATTTACAGGAATAGCTGCGAAGGGTGATCTATAGGTAGAAAATGTTTCCCTGTGAAGTCTGAGTTGAAATTGAGATATTTGCAGGTTGAAAACCTCCACAGCTACTCAGAGCCTTTCTCCAAGGCATCTAACATAGCTTTTCTCTCTTCAGGTCTTCTCTTTTTTTCCTGGTCCCTGCTCTCCCAGAAGCTGCCTCTGGCTGGTTTTGTTGCTCCTGGTGGTGGGAATAGACCCACGAATCTACACACGGAGCCACTGCTCATGCAGAAATTGTACATGTGGGGTGAGGTTCCCAAAATCAGTTCAGAACTAGGATTTCCACCATTAATTTTCACATTTCAGGGAATATTTCAAGACATTCCAAAAGTTCCACACAAGCTGCATAAGCATCAATTATTACTTAGTCTGAGAAGTTTATCTGAGGTTGGAGAAAGAAGCTATTTAAACCCATGAAGCGTCAGGTAAAAAGTAAAAAATCAGGGCATCCTATTGAAACTGGCGTGAGCAAAAGACATTGGAATGGATAGAGGAAAGGCCTGAGCTTTCAAAGCATGCAAGGGCAGAGTTTCTTTCCCATTTTAGATGTTGGCATAAAGACCCAGCATCCAACTCGTGCCTGGGTGATGCTGATGGTTACACAATTAGAAATAAACATTTCCTCCTTCTTTAGACTGTAACAGCCTGCTTTTTCTTTTGTACCGCACTGTAAAACATCTAGTGTAGTTGGACTTAAAACTAATGAGACCTTAACAAACTATGAGTAATAAATCTTAATGAGAGCAAACCATCACGGCCATTGCAAGCCAGGCAGGCTTTCTCTGGGCAGTGCCTTTTTCCCCAAAAGTAAGATGGAAATCCTTCACCCTCCTCAGTCAGAGGCTTTCTGCTCAGATCTGTGACCACCCTCTCCTACGGAGCCAGCCAAAGAGGCAGATCTTTGAAACCCCCTCACTATTGCTCTCCCCAAGCGATTCCTGAAAGCCCTGCAGTTATCAGAGAGCAGGGGGGACTGGAAATACAACCTCTTTTGTTTAGTCTCGGTGAATGTGTGGCAGGAAAACATCACCATCCTGTTTTCCAGGCTCTAGCACGCAAATAAGAATGGAGGAAAAATACAGCAGCCTCTCTGACAGGCTGTGATTAATCCTCATTGTGTCCTGCGTTGAAGAGGTGCCAGAGGTGCTGCTCGCCAGCCCATGCCCCCCTCAGCTGCACCAGTGGGGGAAGAACCTGTTGAGCAGAGGCGTGAGGCTGTGCGTGGGGAAAAGGAGGATGCTTGCAAATGTAATGGCATGTCCTGGGGTGGATGCACTCCAGGAGCCTAGTGATGGCAGGGCCAAGGTGGTGTAAGGCCTGTCAGAAGCCTGGTGAGCCAGGAGCCCATCAGGAGGGAGGGAGCAGATCCCCATTCACGCTTATCCCCACCAGCCGTACAGCCTGACTCACTTGCCCTTGCCCTATCACTATCTCCTGGGCTATCTCCTGGCCACTTTTCACTCGCTCAGCCCTGGGGAATGGTTGGTTTGCTTTGTTTTCTTCTCTCCACTCAGGATTGTCCTTATGTTGAAATATTGCCTGAGTCAGCAGGGCTGATGCTGCCAGCTTGGGCAGGGCTGAGAGGCTGCATAAACGTGGTGGTGCGAATTTCAGGCGGCATCCCCAGGCTGTACGCGAGGCTGAAAAAGCACCCTGAGCTGCAACACAACCTGTCCTAGCACAATGCAGGTGCCGGGGGGGGTATCAGTGGTGGGGAAGGGGCTGACACCGTGCTCTGCCCTCCCCGGTGAACACACAGCAACCTGCATCCTCCTGAGACAAGGCAAAGTCTGAGTTGAGATATCTGGACTTGTAAATCCTCACTCAGCAGACTTTTCCCTGCACTGCCTCTGCATCTTTTGCAGTGAAGCCCCATACTCATTTGCAGCCTGAACTATAATAGGTGTGAGTCGTCTTCACAGGCCACATTTGGGCTGTTTCTGGCCAGGCCATGGGTCTGCCATGAGTCTAGAAGAGCCTTTTAGCCCCACTTTCAGCCAGATGGGAGATAGACTGCTGTATGAATGTAACGTATTAATGTAATAGTGGTGTTTGGAAGGTCTCCAGCTCCCTCCAATCAAGTTCCTAACTTTCAAGTCCCACTGTGTGGGGTAAAGCATGCTGCACACCTGTGAGACAGCAAACTATGTTAGCTTTACGGGCAGAGAACGGCCTCAAAAGTATTAACCTGGGAATGGAAACCACATCTCCAGTCGTCTAGCATAAATCAGCAAAGATGCTGAGACACGGCTGAGGCACTACAGCACTTGGCTACCAGGGAGGCAGTGGGGTGAGGTCTCAGGGGAGAGACTTGTACTAACAACTGGCCACAGACCTGCTACCTCTGTGCTTCAGTTTCCAGAAAAGTAAATGGATGAGAATTTGTCCTGCTGTCCCCCTGCAAGGCACCTCTTTGTTCTCTGCACACAAGTAGTGTCTCTGCTGGTCTTGGTCAGCAGGGGCTTTGGGTAGCTGTGAGTTTTTGTGCGATGAGACCCACATCCTTGACTGGGGTCCCTGTGTCCTACCACAATATAAATGATAAACAGCCTAATTAATAATGATACATGCTTGTCTCCTGGGGTGGTGAGTGGCTTTATTAATGTTTGCAAAAAACTGTTCTGTGTTATTTGTATTAACCAGGAAATGTGGCTGCTGAAACCAGCCCGGTGCAATCAGAGAGCAGGATGCACTGCAGTTATATTAGGGGTTGGCATACTCTGCACTGATATCGATCTCTGTGGTCTGCACCCTCCAGAGAGTTTCAGTATTTAAACAGTGAAGGAACTTAGACACAAGTTTCAAAAGTGTTTACATCCCGCAGAGGTCAAAGGCTCAGTTTTTGGCTCATAAATGGCCTTCCCGTGTGACACCTGTACAGTTCTAGTGGGAGTGTGATACCTTGGGTCCAAAAGCCTTCCTGGATTTCCGAAGGGGTCTCCTCTTTTTTTCATGCCAGCTTGTTAGTAATGAGGTGGGAAGAAGTGTTGTGGGAACAGAGGACATGGCACAATCTCAGTGTTGCTTACTTGAGAGATAATGTTATAAATCTGATGTGATCTCTCTAGACAGAGGTCTTGCAGGCAAAATACTAACTGGAAATGAGCTGTGTGTTTTGAGCAGAAAAATACATTATGTATTGGAATAACCTCACAGGCCGTGGAGTCAGTGACAGATAACTCTCTGTGTCTGAGTCTTTAAGAAAAAACCTGCTGTAGGTCAGCCACGGACCATTGGGCTCGGGGTGGGAATCACCAAGTGTCATTCCAAGACTGCGCTACTTGGGAGAGTCAGATGACATAATTATAATGGTCCCTTCTGACCTTGCAATCTACAAAACCTCATAATTTGTAATCAGGATACAAATTATTTGCCTTCTGAGTTGAGGAAGGAAGTCTTCTGCATCACCTATCTGCTCCAAAACATCCGCTGTTTCACAACTGGCTTTGTGCAATGTGCAGCATTTTCTCTGCCCACTGAAGGCTCAAGTTCCTCTGTATCCACCAGTTATTTTCACCAGTCTGGCTGGTCAGACCCAGCCTGGCTTACTCTGCCAGTGACACATACGAATGGTCCATTTCAGGAGGAAATGCACTTCGTGTAGACTATTATATAAATAATGTTGACCCTTCTATCCACAGTTGAGGAAACCCAAAGATTAGCCAACACATTTCTTCAAAATCGTTTTCAAATTAATTTCTCCCACAAACACATCTCCCACAAAGACATAGAGTAAATTTACATCTTCTTAATGGGGAGCAACCACTGCAACCACTATATCGTGGCCACAGTCATCTGTCCTAAGTGTACAGAAACCCAGAGGAAATGGCCATGTTTCAGCACTTATCTGACGGGCCCCACTCTGCACATACATCCCTCCAAAACTCAGTTGCATTCCAAAATGTGCTGAAGCACCCCAGCTAAGCTACTTCCCATCCCACAACCTTACTCGGGCAAGGCCCTGTCTGCCATCCCACTGAAGACACGTTTTTCACTGATGGAGTGTGTGGGGTTACACACGCACCAGCACTGCACCAGACCTCAGTGTTAATTAGGGAGTTGAAGAGCTCGCCACAAAGAGCAGCCTTTTTGCAGCCTCATCATCTGTCCTTCAGATACATAAACCAAAGACATTTGGGGGAAAGGGGTCTTGTCCACCTCCTGAGATCTGCATTTGAAGTTATTTTTTATCCTATATATTCCCAAGCAATTTGATTTTAAATCTCCCTGATAACTACCTGGCAGAAACAGAAGATGCCAGCCCTGTCCTTCACTGTCTGCTGTGCAACATGACAAAGACAGAAAGGCTGCAGCATTAGGAAGTAATTGTAATTTCATTTCCAAGCCAAGTAGAGCGGGCAGGTCTGTCGAGGTTACAAGGCTGCAGTCGCCTGAGGTGTGCACAGAGGGCAGGAACGTAGCTGGTGATTAACGGAGGCTTTTGCAGGGGTTAGTGTTTCTACAGCACAGCTCTCATCTGAGCTGTGTGTCCCATTGCTTCAGGAGGACACAGCAAGAGAGGAATCTCCAGTGGATGAGTCACCCCATGGCCATCTCTGGAGTACAGCAGCCAAATTGTCTATCTGCCATACTATTGCCTATATATGTCCAAGCCGTCTCCTCTGTGCCAGACTCTTAACCATGAGCTGGCTCCAGGGATGTGAACTCAATGAATTGTACCTCGAGAGATTAAATTCACAATTTCCTCCCACTTTGGTGATGTGCTGTTCTCAGGAAATCTACTTCACCAACCTTGACTTGGAGTTCTTTGTGCAGAGTAAATAAGTCTGGGACCTTGGGGCAACACGAGGAGAAACGGGAGCATTAGTCAGCAGCGCTCCATGGGGGCACTTACAGCAGGAATCTGGACAGTGTCTCCTCTGGAGAGCGCGGAAAATGCACTGTACAAAATATTTTTTGCAGAGCAGGAAAACACTGCATTCTTTGGATGACAATGGCATTGTGTCACCGTCTGTGACCACAGCCATGACTCAGATTGTTGCTGGGGAGGGAGAGGAGGGTGAGCAGGCAGCCCTTGCTGCCAGCCACAGCTTGTGCTGCTGACTGTACTGCCTGGTTAGAAACTCCAAAGAAAACACAAGGCTATTGTTTTCTTTTTCTTTTTTTTTTTTTTTTTTTTTTGTTGTTGTTAATAAAGGGCTCCTGATTGATAGTCTGGCAGCGTGAATGTTGCTGCTGGGTCATGTATACGAAGCACGAGCACACAGAGCTTACGTTCTCTGGCAGGGATGGACATGTTATTTGCCGCAGTGTCCAAGGCAGCTGGCCAAAAGGCCCATGGCATGCAGCATCTGGTTGCATTGCACCGCTGCTTCCCAAAGCCCTGATCCCAGGAATTTGCAGTGTCTGCCCCCAGGCATTATCACACATCTGATTTCATGAAGTTTAAGAAGCAGATTCCACCCAAGCTTGCAAAATTTGAAAGTCCCTGGAGCCTTCCTCTCCCACTTGCCATCCCATGGAAGTTGCTGATACATATGTTGCCTATGCATCCTTCTGACTGTCCTCACACATCACCAGAACTGACCACTGCAGAAGGGCTGGCGCAGAACTGGCCCTACCTACGTTCTGATTAGGGCTAGTTGCTAGTGAGGCTCAGAGGTATCTCAGTGGAGTATAGAGTCTGTACTGCAACCCCCTGGAGATGTGTTTTCAGGAAGCACCATCACAGTGGCAAAGCTCCTGCTGGGAGAGGGCAGTGCTGCACCCTCTCCATGACCCTCAGAGGATGAGGTGACAGCAGGTCAGCCAACCTTGATTCCCACAGGAGTCTGATGTTCACACTTGGCTGTGTTCCTAGGTGATGATCAATGGAGAAATTCAGGTGAGCTCTTAAAGATAAGTCTTAGTCAGCAGAGAGGGCAACAAGCACTGGAGGGAAAACATCTAACTTGGGAAGAATGGTTAACATCTGAATCTGGTACAGCTCATCATTCTCTGCTGTAGCTCAGGACTCCTATGGACCAGCGCCCTTTAAAGCTGTTTCTCCTTCTAGTATTTTGTCCACAAAATACTTTTAGCTCTCATCAGTTCCTAGGAATTGCAGAACAGATATGAGGGAAACTCTTCAGAAAGGCTGTTAGTGGACAGCAGGCTGCACTCTGCCATGAGGAAAATCATAACAGGTTGGCAAGTTTTGGGCAAGAACTTTGGCGCCTACTTCAGAGCCTGCAGTTTGAAAGTAGCAGGAGGAAAGTGGGCTACGTGCTAGATTGGGCTGAGCTCTGTGACTGTGGGTACATGAACTCCTGTTGACTCAGCTCTGGGGCGGCTGAAGGTGACAGGCACACAGCCAGGAGACCCATCCACTCCAACCCTCTTCCTGGCATGCTGGGGGAAAGCTAGGGACAACTAAGCCCTCCTTTCACCTACTTCAAGGGAGAGATCTGCTGAGCTCAGCGCTGTGGCAATGGGCACGTTGTGCTGACCAACATGGTCTGCGGCGATGCTAAAGAATGACCCCTCCAGTGGAGAACTCTCCTGGCGCCAAGCCTCGCTGCAGGCTTCTCTTCTGGAGCACACGACAACAATTTCTTCGCTGACTCCTGCTGGTGGAGACAAATGGGAAAACAATTTTCCTTATTTTTTCTTATTTTCCTGCGAATGGTGTGTTTTTGTACTGCTCCTGGAAACAATTGTCCTTCTGAGCAGAGGGTGTGGATGGAGCTGGATGTGAGCACTGTAGGAAAACATCTTTCTCCTTCAGTGGCAGACCAAGTTCCTCCCCCCTCTCTGTCAGGCAGGAAATAAAGGAAACCTTTGAAAGCACTGCAGAGCATTAACTGTTAGAGTCCAGGGCACAAGGCTCAGGAAAGAAAGATCCTCAGCCCATCTCTACTCCAGCAGAGGGGTGACACTGGGCAAAACTTCTCAGTCTTCAGATTACTTCTGTGTAAGATGGAGAAGGAGGAACAAGATGTTCTGTTGGTGTGGAAGGGGCAGGAACACTGTCCCTCTTTCCCCCCACCCAGTACCTGAATGCCATGTCCAGGGAAATACGTCTGTTCCTTAAACTTCCTGGCACTGACGGTGTTGTTGGCCTTCATGCTCTGCCAAGAAGCGAGCTATGTCTTCTGGTGATAGCTGTCATTTTCCTTTTGCTCTCAGGCACAAGGTTAATGGTGCTCAAAGCCTAGGTTTGCTTTGCAAGGAAAGCAAACTGGAGAAAAAAAGCAGCCCTGTACACCCTGAAATGTGCTCAGCAATTCACAAGACACGTTGGTAAGTGAGCACAGGGCAGTTTTCCCACAGCCCAGCCCAGACCTTGGGAAGAAGCTATTAGAACATGCAAACAGACCTACAATGACTGCAGCCAAGCGTGGACAGCAGAGCATTGATCTAGAAAACTCACCCAAACACATGTTAACGTACTCAGCTGCTGAAAGCCTGCAGGAAAATGCAGAGGGTCAGGGAGTGCAGGGCAGTGTGGTCATCCGTCCCCACCTCGATAAGAGCCAGCGTGATCCCAAGGGGGTGTGGATACCTCTTGGTGCAAGCAGGTGCTTATGTGTCCCGTTCTGAATCTATACCCCCATCATGTGTACTCTTCCATGCTTGGAGTGACTTTTGGCTTTCTACCTGGACACGAAGACCTACACCTACAGGTCTCTTCCCATTTAAGCTGAGGAAACGGCGCTGACAGCTCAACATGTGAGAGAGAGGGCAAACGTTAGGTGTTCCTCTTTTAAGACCCCCTAGTTCATGACCTCCTGTCATGTTGGAGTCTACTCACAAGTACCTATCTCTCTTACACTCAAGAGTGCCTGTAATGTCAAGGGCTGTGTGCTAAATGATTCTCCTTCTTTCAGAGGAAATTAGATGGAAAAGGTTTCCAGGAGAAGATGTCACTGAAATATATAAAAGGGGACTGAGATTAGACCATCAGTGTTGAAGTCAATAAGTAAATAAAGATATAAAAATGCAGAACTTCAGATAAGCTTACAGCCAGCCATGCAACAGCCTTGGAAAACAGATGGAAGCACACGAGTCCTCCACCTAACTAAAAAATGACACTTTCAAGATTGTGCCTGCAACTTCCGTTAATGTAGGTTCATGTCTTCTTCATTTTGCTGTGGATTTCAATTCCAAACTCACCCTGGATTTCAGGCACAACTCTTCAAAAGCCGCAAGTGATTTATTCTTGGTTACCTAACACAGGAAAACAAGAGGGCCAGCTGCATCCTGAGAAGTGCTGTCAGAAAGATTCCAGAGCTTGACAAGTCTTCAATTTGCAGAAAAACCAGGGGAAATGCCCACATTTGTACATATTAATGATTGTCTCTACAGAATCTGGAATATCCCCTAGTTCAGCTAACGCAATGGCTTGGGGCAGAGGTGATATTTGACCTTGATGCTATGAATATCCTTGGACTTGCCCATCTCCCCACGATTGGTGGTACAGGGAACTTCAGCTTCTGGTTTTGCTCATATCACACGTAAATCTTACGTGTTCTTCTGTTCTAACAGGCACCAAGCACACACATTCCTCTGGAGAATTGGTGCATGTGCACAGCAACAGAGCTTGGTTCTGTGGACACTTGTCTTCAGTGTGGCTGGGTTGGAATTCCTGATTCTTTCCCAGTGTCCCTTTCCCCTCCCCAGCCTCAGAGACAGCCAGCCACCTTCTCTGTCCCATCTTTACTGATGAAGTGGGCCAGTCTTTTCTGCTGAAGCCCTGTTGCTTTCACTGGGGCATCCAACTGTCCTGCAGATTCCAAGAGTCTAGGTATTTAGATCATTACCCCATATCTGCCCAGCAATTAATGATGTTGCTCCCCAGCCTTGTTTGGTTCTGCAAGGAGATGCTGTTGGAAGTTTTTCCTCTACTTGTTCTCTTGGCATGAAGTTGCAGGGCTAGAGACTAAGCAGAGGATAAGACAGACCCAGGGTACATAGTAGAGAAAGGGAAAAGAGAGCTCTTTTTGTCTCACCCCTACATAAAACTCTGAAGGGCAGAACAAGAGGTCATTATCAAGTTCAGCCAAGATTCCAGATCACTCGACAAGATCCTGGTGGTGAAAGAGGTCCCAGGTCAAGCTGGGAAGTCAGCCTGCAGGACAGGATTGGAGTCTACAGGGTCCATGATGAGGCAGGGGCATGGCTGAGGATGATCTGGAGATCAATACTCCTCCAGTATAGCCCAGACATGGTCTGAAGGCCCAGGACTGAGCTCAGATGGACCCACAGGCCCATGGTCAGGGCCTGGATGGAGACACCAGTGGAGGCCAGCTAGGGCATTTGAGGTCCATTAATGCCCTCACACCTTCAGAGAAGAGGGTGAAAAGGCTTGTTGAGAGAGATAGTAAAAAACATGGCCTCCCCCTGAGAATTTCGCTTCCCATTTTCCCTTTCTCTAGTTAGGGCTGAGCCCACGGAGAAATGCTGACATGGAGCTGGAGGAAATCTCCCCACTTAGTCTGTTTTTTACTGTACATTTGAGCTGTTATTTAAACTAGTGGTGTTTTTCACCTAGGCTTCATCCAGAAAAAAAGAGAAAAAATGGTACAGTTCACCTGAACCAGAAATTTTCCTCCATTAGAAAAAATAAAGAAAGGGGAATAAAAGGAATAAACAATCGTAGACATCATATACATGACTCCGTCTAACAACAAATCCAGAGAAGGTGAACACAGACATACAGACCTACCAGGATGTCCCTGTTGATATAGTGCTTTCTGATAGACCAGACAAGGACAGCAGGAGTCCAGCACCAGCTCCACAGTCTGAACACTGGCCCAGAGCTCAGGTCTGGAGCTCCCAAACCATGTCCACATCGAGTTCCAAAATTCTGACCCCCTTCCACCTCATCCATGTAACTGGGAGGCTGTCAATGGGAAACCCAGCCCTGCTGTGCAGAAAATGTCTCCCTCCTCCCTTCCCTGCTCACCCAGAGCATCCTTTCTTCCATGAACGCAGCCAGGTCCATCACATCACTGCCCATGTACTGGCCATAGCAGGCCCTGGCTACAGTCATAAGCAACACCGCAATGACGGGAAGAGCAAGTCTGGTCAACAACTAGAAGTGTGAAGGTGACAGAGCCAGGCCTTTCTCAGAGGACCCCCAATTCAGGTGCATGGGAAAAGACTGAAACCATAGAACCATAGAATCATAGAATGGTTAGAGTTGGAAGGGACCTTAAAGATCATTGAGTTC
>JAOXJM010000009.1:6885478-6915718 GCA_026413425.1 Tringa solitaria | reverse complement strand
ATCCACAACTTCCCTGGGCAACCTGTTCCAGTGTCTCACCACCCTCACAGTAAAGTTTCTTTCTGATATCTAATCTAAATCTCTTCTCTTCCAGTTTAAAAGCGTTGCCCCCTGTCCTGTCGCTGCTCTTCCTGGCAAAGAGTCCCTCTCCAGCTCTCCTGTAGGCTCCCTTCAGATATTGGAAGGTTGCTATAAAGTCTCCCTGGAGATACCATATAACATGACAGTTGACACTGTAATATTGATTTCTGCAGGGACCACCATGCTCCTCCTAACATGGCTTTGATGGTGGAGGTGGCTCAACAGTGGCTCAGCCCTGAGAAGGGACAGGCAAAGCAGGAGGAGAGCTCCAGCAGGCAATGAAGCATCCCCTAGATGGGGCACCGTGCTGTGCCTCTGGGATGGGGAGGGGATCCAGGGTAGGATGTGTGCACTGGCTGGTGCAGTGTGGAAGAAGGTGGGGGTACCATTGGTAGGAGACAGTCGGTCAAAAATCCTGAGCTCAGCGGTATTGTCCCTTCTGCAGCCACAGAGCTCCAGACAATGAGCAATGAAGCGCTGGAGTACTCCTTGGCACAACACACTGACATTTTTACTTGGCTCTCGGATACCAATGAAAAAAAGAAGGGTTTTGCCATGTGGGAGACTCTCACAGATAATAAATTTCTTCATTTTTAGCCCTCTGCCTTGTCTGGGAAGTTAGTCTGCCGCTATGGAAACCCACACCCTCCTTCTCCAGGCCAGACTGAGGACATATTCTCCAGTCTCATCTGAACCCTGAACCGTCTCTCCACACAGTTGAGGACCTGATCCTGTTTGGATCCATGTGGACCCATTTCTATTTCTCCATATTCAGTCTCTGTCCCATTTTCACACCCTGTCTAGATACAACCCATGGTGCGTGTGTGCCTTGGGTAGGTTGTGGGATCTTCTCCCCATTCAAGTTGTTGTCTCCTCTCTGCAGCTCTGGCTTGTTTCTACCTCCCACATTGGGCTGCAGCACAGAGCTGCATCTGGCTGATCCCGGAATTTTCTACCTGGACAGAGCCCGTCCAGCCCTCAGAGATGAGTAATTTGGTTTCCTGTCCAATTCCTTTTTAGCCTTCTGGCTGCCTCAGCAGGTTGGCTGGACTCCCTCAAAGTAGTGAGACAGAGGTCAAGGGACCTGTCTTGGCTAAAAAATACTATTTTATCTCACAGGTATAATTACAGTGATTTGTCTGGAAAATTTGGCTTTCAGTGATAAAAGACCTTTCTAATGAGAAAGACTGTAATCATGACTGAAAAATCTCCTGAAGTGTATGCTAATATATGTTACTATATGTATGTTCCTATGCAAGTATGTTCATGCATATAAATAACTATGTTTACTAAACTGTTTTAACCTGCTTTACAATACAGCCTGAAGTTATCTTATCTATATTGCTCATGAAAATAAACAGATGCATCCAAACATCAAAACACTTCTGTATGAGGAGTTCCTTATCGGGCCCACTTCCCCCCCACTGACCCAGTTAAACTTTCAGTAATTCATTAATTTCCTAACCATGGCTTTTCAGAAGTACTTACCAACTTTCTTATCAGCATATTTTTGATCTTGTGAAGCTGCAATTCCCTAATGTTTTGTTTACCTTCTGTATCCTGCAAATGCATCCATCCGTTCAGCTTTGTCACTGCCTGCCTACCTCCGCTAATTATCACCTCTTTACTCACACACTGCTTCCCTATCTAGCGAGTTCAAAGTCTTAGTAGAAGGAAAGCACAAAAAAGAAACTTTCCAAAGCCTGGCAGCATTTTTACTTTTTATATTTTGACTGTCACTCAAGAAAGGAAATACAAGGGGTAAGATTCCAGGAGATCTCCAATACTGAGCTCCCTGCTTCATGCCCCAGCTGTGGTAAAGCTCCTAAAATTTCCTGTCCCATGGGACAGATCTCTCCTTTATCTGCCTCCTCCAGGTAAAAGGGAATGGGAGAATGCAAGAAGAACCAAGGAGAATGAGATCTGGATGCCAGCACTGACCACTCAGCTGTGACAGTGGGACACCATATCTAACACATGGACAGCTGCTCCATTCACAGTGTGCAACTTCCCTCTCTATCCTTAACCCCAGTGACACTCAGTAGAGACAATTCCTTGCTGTCTGGAGCAGTCAGAGGCTTGGGGAGGACAGGAACTGTGGGTCTGCTGGGGACCCCATGAGCCTGGCTTCAGGATCCAGCTTGATCCTTCCCTAACAGACCTTCTGCTGAGGATCTTTCTGGTCATGTCTAAACCTATCTTCCACCCCTCTCAGTCAGGCTTTGTGGGTTTTAGGCTGTACTCAGAACAAGCCAGATGAGCACGCTCAAACCACCGCTGCAAAATATCTGCCTCTGTGCTTTGTGTTCCCACAGAAAGCCTTCTACGTCTGAATGCCAGCAAAGTGGAAATCAAGTCCAGTAGAGCAAGGTACAGAGTGGGAGTGTACTCCTTCACCTGGGGATATGTACATTCCTTAGTCTAATCCCAGATAAGATAGGAAACTTTCCTTTTCAGTTAAACGGTACTCTTTGGACACATACTGTATCTCCTCCCTCTGCCTCACTATTAAAAGAATCTATGACTTTATCAGAGGGTCCCAAATAGGACCATAGAGATGATAAAATCCAGGTGATGCCTCCACAGTGACTACATCATTCTTTGGTGATCAAAACTTCCCAGGAGTTTATAACCAGATGACCAAGTGTTCAGGACCCATGCTTGGAAATGGTTTCATACAACTCTCCGCACCCAGCCAGAACTCTCTGGACCAAGTAGAGGTGAAGTGTTTTTAAGAAAGGAGAGTGGCCAGAAAATTCACACAAGACTCTGTTGAGACCTAAATGAAGTTCATCAAATTGTTTCCAACAAGGTTTTCTGCTTTATAAGGAAAATGTTCTGAACCTTCCTGTGACCTTGCAATAAAGCAGATAAATATCCCTTCAAAATATGCAGGATAAAATGCACATTTCTGTCCAGGGTGGTCCTATATTTCATGATGATTATTCTAGCTACATCGTCATGATAAAGGGTTATTTTAATGATAATATAAAAGATGCTCATATCTGTCTTGATATAAAGACATAAAGAATACCCTCTCAGCCAGAGTATCTTACTATCACTCCTTCTCAACTTCCAGAGGATATTTCTTACCTGTCTTTATGGTTTAGCATTACCTCAGTGACTCTAAGCAGGAGTCCTGATGGAAGAGGCTTGAGCAAGTGATCATAGCTTAGACTCCACAGAAAATTAACTCATTTATTTTCATATTTACACACTGTTATGCAAGAACACGACTGTTATCGTCGATCAAAGATCAAGTTAAATCAGTGACCTCATCAACCCCTCTTCTTGTGGGGATCAATCCAATGAGATGGAGAGAACATCATCCAAACAACTGACTGCATGGTGGGATCTGGGCAGCATTAAGCATTTGTGCAAGGTGTTGGCAAATGCAGGGGCTAGGAAATTATTTGTCTAGTCAACTACACACAAAGAGAAACCTCAAAAATGCAGAAATGTAAACAAAAAGAGATGTGTTCTAAAAGATGGCCTTGAATAGAAGCAGGAATAAGGGAACTCTTTGATAACTGAAATTCACTGGGAAGGCATAGACAGCATTTGTTCCAAATGCCTTCTAGGAAACAAAGTGGTATTCCTCTTTCCCGTAAATAATCAGATTTGCCCCAGTGATAGACTTTGGTACACATTACCAATTCCTTCTCGTAACAGACACATGAACATCTGGCAGGCTCTGGAAAGAGGTCAACAACACAAGCTGGAAATACTCATTACAATGAGATTGAAGTGAGTTTCTAGGCACATTTTTTCTACTGTTTCATTTGGTGATCCAGAAAAACTCACGTTAGTCTCTAGGTCTCACTAATCCACCCCCAAAACATGAGTAAGGTTGAGCACCAGTGGCTTGAGATGGCTGGCACCAGCAAAATATTGTTACTTATTATCTTAGTATCACAATTCTTTTGTTAACGTATTAAATTTTTTCAATAACTTGGCATTATTTCATCAAACTTATTAGTTGAATGCAAAAATAATTTCAGATCCACTGCAAATACACTTTGAGCAAATTCTCCTCCAAGAAAACTTCTTTACCCCAGTCCAGTTACTCTCACCACATGTTCCCAAGCATTGGTTTCTGATTGGATGTACAGAATGAACCACTACCATCTGCAGAAGCATCTAAAATACAAGGTGTTCAGGCTAAAGATAACAGCTGAAAACAAGCATGTTTTCTGTATGACAGAGGCTACGTTAAGGTTCAGTTCCACCTTTGTTCCCAACTATCCCAGTTTTCAGGACGATGCTGCAAGAAATTTAAGAAGAAGCCCCAAATAGATAATTCCCAAGTAGAGGGAGACCAGTAACAGGACACTGAAGAAAAGTCTTAGAATTTTCTATATCTTTCTGTGGGCTAGTTTTTTCCCCCGTAACTTGTGCTTAAGAGGCTGGGGCCAGGTCTGTAAATAAGCTCCACTTAGAACTTACATCCCTCAATATTTTTTATGATCTTGGATTTCTGCCCATTGCAAAGCTCACTGAAGCTGAAGGAAAGATGCCAGTCAACGACAATGGACTTTAGGGTGAGTGCTTTGTAAGAAAAGAAAGAAAAATCTAATGTCATCACCAGCAAACAAAAATTTCTCTGTCCCACTATATCATACTCTAATGATAGTATCATTTCTTAGAGTGATAATGGCTTGTTATCAGATGCAAAGACACAAATAAAAAAAATGTTATGATGCTAGAAAACAAGTTATGATACTGGTAATTAGTCACGCAACACCATCAAGAATAATCAGCCAGAATTATACATCAAATGAGAGCAAACAGAATATGCAATAGTCTCCTAAGGGAAGAGGCAGAAAGAACCAACAATTGAGTCTTTTATGTAGTGAGCTGGAAAACACATAGCAAAGATTAGTATTTGTTAGTTGTAAAACATAACAATTGAGGCCATATCAACTAATGAAATCTGTGCATGCACATGGTAAGAAAAGCCCTTACCCCAAAATCTTTACATTGAAAACAGGAAAAAAAAGAGTAAGAAATAAGAGTCACAGTATCTCTGTCATATAGAACCATTTACATCAGACATCATTCTAACAAGCTTCATTTCCTTCTAGTGTCTTTGTCTACCTTTTCACCCAAGGGATGGTCAGAAGCATTAACGGCAATAGTTTTTGTTGCAACAGTAGAACAGCCTGTTGTGAATAACACCAAAATTATAAAAGACGTTTTCTTATTCCAAAAGTTATAAAATCTAATGCAGTATTCACCAGAAAAGGTATCTGTTCCGGGTTATTCAGAAGGCCGGAAAGGGGTGGGATACAATCTGCAATGAAGACATCTAAAATCCAGTGAATCCATGTAGCTCTAAGCTTACACTGAAGTCAGTGGCCACGTGGAGTGATCTTCACTTTCCTCTACACAGACTTAAACTGTCATATGAGACCTCTTAAGGCATCTCACACAACCACAAGGAGCAAATATGTCATAGGAGCCTTGGGTGACTGCATTTTCACAGTGAGGGCTTCAGACTGGATGGGTTAAAGAGGTAATTTGAAATGTCGCCAGCCACTTATGTGTAAGTGAATGAGTTGAGCCCTTGGTCAATGGAGCATAAAGAGCAATCCAGCTGATCACCTGGTGGGTGCATCACTCTGGACTCAACTGGACTTATTAGCTCTCCAATGGCTGTAACCAGACCTTAGATACCTTGCTGAACTGTAGCATCTTAGATGCAGACACCTACATTTAGTTGCCTCAACTAAGAGTTGAATCTCATCCCGAAGACATACTAGTCCACTCTGGCCCTAAAAACTATGGACATGGGCAGTTCAATCCATTAACCTACATGCAGGAATTTAGCCCCACTCAAGAGGGTAAGGGTAGCCCACCCACCTACCAGCTGCCAACTAAGAAGAGAACGGGTCTTCTGTAGACCTGCCATATCTGCTACCCTATAAAGATATCTCAGATACCCTAAGGTGTCTCAAAGGTCATTAGAAGCCTATGTTTAGGTACCCTAATCAAGTCCAAAGGTACAGTCATGTCAAGGCCAAAAGTGTCATCATTATGGATGTGGTTGTTTTCAGCAGAAAGTTATCTGAAATCACATCAAACCTGCCAGGCAAGTCAGTACTCAAGAGAAAATGGAATGAGTGCACTTCCAGAGGACTGTAAGTTAAGGTAAAGTTCAGCCCACATATCAAAGCTGGCTAAAATAAGAAACAAGCAAAGTCTTATTCATATCTCTGCCACAGCAACTGTACACTTCAAAGACACACAGTTGGACTGGGAATCCCAAAGGAACCTGCGGTATTTAGCTACACAGATCTCCTTGGAAATCAATGGCCAGTTCCTCCCTAACTTCCTTGCATACCACTGAGAATACAGATCTCATTTTGTTTATTCCCTCTGCTTTTCATCCTCAATTCAGCTGGGCTTTACATGTCCCTGAATCGGTGCCATTTCATCAGCACAGTAGCCTGCAATACGGGTTCATTCCTCTCCAGGGAAAGCATCGCTCAGAGAACAATTGATACCACGTCTTGCAACACCCAGATTCTCCTCGGAGGTCTTCCACTGCAGTAACAAACAGGCCCAACCCTGCTCTGTTTAGGAGGTCTGATAAGATCACTGCCCAAGGTGCCATGGCTGCAGGCCAGAACACTGTCCCAATAAACCATTTTCTGGAGGACCACCTTGTCTGGGCTTGTCTTTCCTTATGAAGCCAGGCAAAGCAAAGCATTCAGATGCTAAAAATGTGCAACTATTATTGGTGTTTGTCCAACATTTGGAGGCTCATAAATCTCCCAGGAAAGATAGAATAGGAGCATGATTAAGAAAACAAGAAACTTTATGCATTGATTCCTCTCCTACTGCTTCCAGAAAAGCTATTGCCAATGGATGAAATGCCCCCTTGACTGGTTTCCAAACCAGCGCTATCCCTGCCAGTGCTCTTTTTCAAAACTTCTGCATTACAAGAGTCAGACACACACATACAGCTGCATGTGATCAAAGAGAAAATACTAATCCATATGTGTAGACGTGTCTAAAGGTGGAAAGCAAAAGCCAGCAGCAAAAGAAAGTTAAGAGACCCCAGAGAGTGTTTCTTCTGCCTTTTCACTGAAGATAAAGCTCCAAACTGAGGAATGCTTTCTGGCATTGGAACTTAAAAAAATTATACCCAACTCACTGCTTGTGTTTTGCAGTGACTGATCTCGGCTGTTTCCAGCAGCTCAGATAAAACACCCCACTGATCTCCATACTGTACTTACTCTTTCTGTTTACATCAGTTACCTCGAGACATGCTGTATACTTCATGCAAATGAGACAGCGTGTGCTGTGACAAAAACTTGCCTTAGCGAGGAGAACAGGCACAGCACTGTACAAATCACCCCCACTAGAAAGAAGTGCTAAGGAAAGAACATTTCCTGTTTTTAAGTAGCCAATAGATATAACGAACAATTCTTTGTGTTTGCTGCCAACTACGGAAATAGCTTGTACTCTTAGCGTTTTTTAAGGATGTTGTATGTAGACCTAGAGGATCTGATGGAAAAGCGCAGACTGAGTGGCACGTAGAAAAGAAGACACCTGCATCCAGCAGGGTGTCCAGGACCAGGTGTTGGTCATCCATAATGATGTGCACAGCTGAGCACGTCCAGCCCCACCACCTTCCCCCATCGCAAGTGGGGACTGCGACGTGTGTGAAAAAATTCAGGGTCAAAGAAGTAGATTCCTTTAGGAGTTTCCTTCTTTAGAGATCCCTCCCGCTCTCAGACTGGAAATGCACATTTGCAAATGGAACATCTTCCCCTGGAGATGCTGTTTTACACTTTCTAGAGCAGGGCTGAGCTGGAGCGGGGGTGAAGCTGATTTGTGTCCCCCCGGCCTGCAGTTGATAATTCTGAAAATAGCTGGTACTCTCAGTGTTTTTAAGGTTGTCATATGTAGAAACAGAGGATCTGATGGAAAAGTGTACACTGAGCAGCACGTAGGAAAGAGAACACACCTGTGTCCAGCGGGGTGTTCAGGACCAAGCAGCACAGCCACGCACATCCAGCCCCACCGCCAGCCCCAGTGCTGTCCCAGTGATTGGGGAAGTCCATCACAAGCAAGTGAAGACCAAGATGTGCCTGAAAGTTCAGGGTCAAAGAAGTAGATTCCATTAGGAGCCTTCTGCCTCTTTAGAGATCCTTCCTGCTCTCAGACTGGAAATGCGCATTTGCAAATGGAGCATCTTGCTCTGGAGATGCTGTTTTACACTTTCCAGAGCAGGGCTGAGCTGGAGCAGGGGTGAAGCTGATTGTGCCCCGAGGTCTGCAGCTGATTGGTAAAAGAGACCACATTTCAACACAAAGCCTGAGTTCAGAGCCATCAGCTCAGTCTCTGCCGGAGGAATTTCAGGTGATGACCATGTTTCCTGTCTCATGGGTGCCAAATGGCAATTAAGCACTCTTATAAAATAACCATGAAAAATATCATATAATTGTGTAGGGCTTCCAGACTTATTCAGGAAGATGCTAGAAATTCTTATTATTGGCATACTGGAAAGACATGCAATAAGAATATTTCAGCACAGAAATCCAAGTGAAATCTTTTCCCACTCTTTCTTTGGCATCCCTGTAACAATTTCAATAGAATCTAAAATACTTAATCCTCAAAGCCTTGCTGAAACAAAATAAAAGAAGATAACTAGAGGAAGACAAGGCATGGATAAAGCAGGCGGTAAGTGGGAACTTCTTAGAGTCCTTTAGAAGAAAAACTTGGCTTTTTTTTCCAGGATTTGGAAGACACTTTCAGCTCTGCAGTGCATGCTCCTCCTGTAACTGCTTCTCCTTTCACAGCCAGGACCAAAAGTTTGTAAAAACAAGCATGAAAGTTCACTATCTCTCAGAGTAAAAAGTTCACCTCAGTGTCCTGTTTCTTGCTGGGAGGGTTTCTTGCTGGGCTGGACACTGATCAGCACAGAAATACAGCCATAGCAGTTATATTCAACAATGCACTTTGGTCAATGAGCAGGTACCTGACCTATGTCTTCTTTGGCCATGTCCAAACGTCTGCAAAGTTCTTTAATAAAGATATGACCAGGTGACCTTTAAATGTGAGTCCAATAGTGAGGGCTGGACTGAGGTACACACAGAGGTTGGCACTTGTGGAAGAAAGACAGCATTTCTCTTTGTCTGAAAAAAGAAAGTGGTGGAGGTAGGTCCAGTCTTTCACTGGGCCAAACTGGTAGAGTAAGAAAACACAGGCACGGCACACACACCCTCCAGGGCTGAAGTAGAACCTGTAACCTTCAAGATTTTCTTCAAAGGAAAGGAACATGCGAGACAATAAGGTCTCCCAGGGAGAGAGTGCACCAGGTGCATGTCTTCCACAGCAAACCTCACTGGTATTAGCTTGCAGTGGCTGCTCTCCAGTGATATTACTGCCACCAGGCATTTAAATATGCAGCACACAGAATATTTATCTCTTTTGCTAGTCAGTTCAATACATGGTGGTGAGAGCTGGTCTTACAATATATGTCAATCATATTGAGAACCTGCAAACTCCCAGGCAGTGACAGCTGAGTCAGTCAGAATATTTTCATACAGATCTTACAAGAATTATTATCCAAACGTCTCAGCTTGATACCATCCATTTCACATTTGAAAACACAAACAGCTTAAATGGCCTGTTTTCTGCTCTAGGGAAAATTAAATGTGGAGTCAAGCGGCAGTATTTATGCCCAGTGACGTCTGCTGTGTTCATGCACCCAGCCTGTGTCTGGTTGTCCCTGTGGAAGGCTTTAAAGTGGCTGGGGAGGCTGCACGGAGGAACATTAATGGTAACCCATCTTCCAGCTACACCATGCCTCTGCCTGCAAACTGCCTGCATGTGAAATCTCCTTCCTGTCCTCCCCTTTGCTTAGAAAGGGGATCTTGGCCTCAGGTATGCAGTCTGGTGGAGGATGACGGTAGGGTGATCTGAGCACACAGTGCTAGACCCACCAGGACCTCAAGCGCCTCACTGGGAATCTTCCCAAAGTGTCAGAGTTGCCTTAGTGATAACCATAACAAGATGCTCCAAGGGCTGGAGCCCCTCTCCTATGAGGACGGGCTGAGAGAGTTGGGAAGGTTCAGCCTGGAGAAGAGAAGGCTCCAGGGAGACTTTAGAGCCCCTTCCAGTCCCTAAAGGGGGGCTATAGGAGAGATAGGGGGGGACCTCTTGATCAGGGAGGGGACCCAGGGTCATGGTTAGTCCTGCTTGGAACAATGCTAGCAGGAACAGATATAGCATGGATGAAAATCGTCATATTGTCAAAGTAACTGTTGTTACTATCTTTTAGATATCCTGAACAAAAGTGGAGCTCATAAATTCTATGTGACACTGGAGGATGTACCTGTGTTAGCTGTTGTTACCAGGGCTCTCTATATCATTAACAGAGACCTTGGAAGAGATGGCTTTTGTGTGATTGTCAAAATGAGGTGGTCTCCTGACATGTTCCAGACTTTCTACTTTTTCCGTCTCTATTATGAGATGGAAATACTGTTATTTTTATACCTTTTGTCCCACTCACAAGCCTCAAGGGTTACCTCTTAACACCTCTTAAAAGCTCACCTAGATCAAACACTCAGAACCCAGTTCCAGAGAGCACACATAAGAGACAGGCTTTCAGGAACCAGAGTAGCAACCCAGCAGAGACAGTTAGAAAGCAATAAACATTTGCAACCAGAATGAGAAGTGTCTCTATTCTCTTCGAACAAGCTGCAAAGCACACACAAGTTGTATGTCCCAGCTACAGCAGAGCCACCATCAGATAAGAAAAATGTAGAGGTCAAAAGTGACACCTGAAAGGTGTGACTCCTTGGAAGACCTTACTATGTGGCACAATGCCATTTGCCTTTGGGTGAAAAGGAGAAGCTGGGAAGAGATGTCAAGGAGTCCCACAGACCGTTCCTCACAGAGATACTGTCTGAGGAATCCCAAGGCCAACCCTATTAGATGTTCGTTGAATCTTGTAAGGATGGAGGCTCCAGAGCTTCCCTGTTTGGCTTCTCCTGGTACTCCACATCCTTTTTAGCTGGGATGTTTTTTCTTAACATCTAACGTAAATCCTCTTTATTGCAAATTAATCAGATTTCTATTTTTTATTTCCCAAGGAGAGATGAAAAACAGTTCATCACTGTCTTCTCCATAACAAGATCTATGAGCTGGACAATGGTGATCAAACTGCTGTTCCTGTCAAAGAAAACTCTTAAAGGCTTTGCAAGAGATTTATTTTCCTTACTGCTTTTCTCATATCCACTAAATGGAAGAAATACATGAAACTAGTTAGACAAGATTTACTCTTCAAAAATACATGTCTGTTTTTCTTTATCACCTTATTATCCTCTTGGCACCTTTAAACTGATTATTTAATAATTTGTTCTTGCATCCTTCTGCTGCACAAGTTATTCTCATGTGCAGCTCTCAAGGTCCTCCTTTCCTGCTTTTAAGGGTAGCACTTCTGTGTTTGCCGTTTTACAGTCATCTTGGACTATAAGCATCCTCCGACACTGCTTGAAGAGAACTGGTTTCAGGGACTGCCATGAACTAGTCCCTGCTGCACCCTGTGCTGAACTTCCCAACATCTCGGTGCCCTGAGTCATCCATTTTCCTAGATATTCTCAAGCTTCTCCCTTACCTATTCTGATCTACCCATCTGACTGCTCTTACAATTAATTATGTTTGCAGGATTTTCATAAAGGCAGAAGAAAAGAAGGAATTGAACACTGAAGCCTACCAAATTATCTTTTCTGTAGATGTGATATCATGCTAAAAAAGGAACAAGACCACTTGCCTCTTGCTAACCATATCGCGCCTTGGTCTAAGGGATCATGCTCTTTACACTACCTCCTTGTTAATGATTTGTCTGTCTCAATGCTTTTTGCTTTCAGATTTCTTTAAAGGACTCCATCATGACAATCTTGTTGCTTCTGTCTTCCTTTTGAACCAGGATTTTTGTCTTTTTTCTCTAAGGGAGTTTCTTCCTTCTGTTACCTGCTCAGACATCCCCAAACTCCTCATTAACTTGTGCTCTTGAAAACTGGCTCCTATGACCAGACACTTGCTATTTGTCTCTTATTTCCATTCAAACACATTATACAAACCTATCTTCAACTTTTGTTGGGTTTTGAACAAGTTCTTCTAAAGAGTCCTTCTGTTCCCCTCACCTGCCCTTCCCAAGTAAGCTGTTGTTCTCCCTGCCTCCACTCTGACTTGTGGGCTCTCACTGCCTTTGATGTCAAATCAGTCACTGTGACTTCAAGCTCCTCTTGTTTACCCTCCTTCCTCCCAGCACCATTGTACAAATTTGGATTTCACCCATTTTGCTTATTATACCCCCTCTGGCCTCTTGAGTGCTCCTGCTGAAATTTTCCATTAATGTACCAGCCTGTCAGACAAACTACCATTTAAAAAAAAAAAAACCTGTAGCTTTTTCTGTCATCCAGCCTCAGATCTCAACCCACATCTCTCCCAATTCCTGTCCAAAAGCCAAAGCCACTCTGCCCTGTGCACTCTTACAGCTGCAACAGGGCCAAGAGATTTCAGGTGAGAGACACCAGGGGTTAGGAGGAATCCTGTTGTTTAGTACGATCTAGAATTGTGGTTTATTTTCCCTTTTGTAATCTCCTTTCAAACTTCATAATAAGGAATTTAAACTCTTGTTTTGCCAGAATAAACTTGCTTCCACCCTTAAGCATGTCTGGTATTAAAGGCAAGTCTCAGTGATGCTATGGAACCTGGATCAGCATTGCCTTTTCTGAGACAACGCATCCCAAGAAAGCAGTGTTGTGTCCTTGGACACCCGGGACCTGACACCAGTTTGGAGCAACCTGAGGCTGTGGACTGTGCTGGGTCAAGCTGGAAGGCCAGGGCCAGGTTTGGATTTGTCACATTTCAGGATTGATGGAGTCAGTAGAAAGACAATTTGCAAGGCAGGGAAACCCCAGCCTGTGACAGGCTGGGTGTGACGTGTTGGGGTGGTGTTATAGCCTCCCTTCATCAGAATGGACATGCAGGTCACCTTCCCAGCAAGGTTTGACCAAGACTTGTACAGAGCCTGTGGAGCCATGGTCACAGAGACTCCTCACCTCTTGGCAGAGGACAAACAGTGCTGGCCAAATATACTTTTGGATTGACTGCAGATTCCTTCTGTTGGGGTAGGGGCTGCTGATGAAGGAACTTCTCCCTCTAGCTCCTGTAAGGCCAAAACCCATTGTCAAGTTCAGATGTTTGAACCACTCATATAGATATGGCAACAAGGGGAGCAGATCATCCTCTTCTGAGAAGTTCTTGGGCCTTTCTTGGAAGTCTGATGCTGGCTACTGTCGGAGTTGAGGTTCTGGGTTGCATGTGTCTCAGTATGCTCTTGTAACAGTATGAGGGAGAGCAGCTGGAGCCAGGGTGGGTTTGTGGAGCTGATGCCTTCTGAAAGACCTCCACATTTTTCAGTATTTTTTTTTTTCCTGAGTGGCTCTCCTCTTGCCGACAAGAGCTGGTGTAGATCTGCCCACTCCATCCCCTCGATGCCTCTGCATTAAAGAACTGAAAAGGCCAGAGCTGAGGCAAGTGGGAAGGAAACAAACCCCAGGGCAGGTTGAGTTCGGGGCACAGCATCAGACATACTTTGCATTCCCTGAACCAGTAACCAGCTGAAACATATCCCATAAGCAACAGTCAGGTCTCAGTCAATGTTCAGGGCGGGTCTGTAGCCCTTCCACAGGAACCAGATCAAAAGCTGATGGTGGTCAGCACTGAAACCAGGCCCAGGAGAGGTCATATCAAGATCCCAGGCAATGAACATCACTGAAGATCAAAATTGCCCTTAGGGGAAATAATAAATGGACTTTGCCCCTGTTTTCATCGTGCCTGACTCTAGGTCAGTATTTATGATGCATTTGTTTTTCTCACTATCACCATCCTTTGCATTTATATGGAAAGGCAAACTGAAACACCAACAGGGAGTGATCTGACCTCTGAGACTAATTGGCATGTAAATAAATATGGATACCTGCCCTGCCCACCACGTACCAGCCTCATTCTCCACTCTGTTACATTGGTTCTCTACTATGGAAGTAACAACACAAGTAACTGCTTTTTTTTTCAGTATGATCCCAAATCTTATAACCTGTTTTGAGATCCCCTGAGATTTAATGGAAAAAGGTATCAATTAATGTATACATCAAGACTGCTGTTTCCACTACTGACCCTCTGTGATCTTGGGCCACTCAGTGATGGGAAACAGTGAAAAGACTTACCATTGCAGTGAAAAATGAATTAATTGGGAGCAAATGTAGAACACTTTTGAGTAGAAAGTTTACAAACCAGGTTGGAACTTGACATTTTTTTCCCACTATCCTATATATTATTCACCACAGAGAGGACAATGTTGTGCTCCAGCTAAACATACAACCAATCAAAGAAAGAAAATGGGACATATGCAGTGCAATGTAGGAGAAAACCTGCATTAGATCAAACTGGTACCTGATCAAGCAGGTACCAGAGATATGGTAAATTCTACTTCACTGAGAAGGAGATCCAGGTACAGATTAAGAAAGCCACACATTCATGTCTATATGTGGGTATCTTGGTTCCCATTCCAGTCACTGAATATCTGATCAATCAGTGGAAACCTAGAAAGGGGCCTAGCACAATCTCAGTATATCCATGGCATGAGTGAGGTTGCTCTCCAGCTTCCGCTGTCTGTACTGGTCTGCTCTCCTCTCACATGGAAGCACTTGTATTTTAATGTGCAGCCTTGATCCCATTTCAAAGCCCATTTCAGTCACCACCCACAATGTCCTCTATCACTTGAGATGCAAGGCACTGTCACATCAGGCATTGAGCTGCTGCTCCAGCCAGGCAGAGCTCTGACCTACCCCATATCAGATTCACCAGCACTGGGCAAGTGTTCACCTGCCCTAAAACACCTCAAATGGACAACTGAAGAGACACCCTACAGTCATTCAGCCGCAGACTGTGGCTCTTGATGCAGAGGCTACAGGATGAGGTCCTGTGGTTCATTTTGTTGGGGCCTAGATGATTTTTGTCTTCTCAGACTTAAAACACAGTGAATTCTTGAAGTTCATCATATCCTCTAAATGATACAGCTAAATGAGGAATCAAGAAGTTGGAAACTACCCTGGAGGTAAGGAGAATTCATTGTGTGGGTGATGGAATAGCATCTGAAATACATTCAAGGTAACACGGGATGCAGCAGTTGCTAAAAACCTGTCACTGCATGGCTGCTTCAGCTGAAGGGAGTTGTAACTGGCTTGGATTAAACAGTCAGTGATTATTTTTAATTTTATGGGATTCAAAAATCTGTCTGTGGACTACTACACAGAAGACACCAGAGATATGAAAAGGCCAAGTAACAATTTCTTTAAGGTATCAAAATAACAGTATTTCCAAATTAAAATAAAACTTGCAGTTTTCAGAAACTTTGGTTTGAATTTAAAAAAAAAAATAATCAAACTTTTGAAGAAAGTTACTACTTCTGGAAAAGGTTTCATAAACTCAGCGACTCATTATTTTGTCAAAAAAACCTTTCAGCCAAAGCTTTTCAGCAAGCCATGAAGGCAATGTAGTATTATTAATCACCTTCTTGGACAATGTGCATGTAATAAAACAAACTAAAATTAGCTGAAAAAAAATTTCAAAGAAAAGGCTGCTTTCCAACATCCTGATAAATGAAATAAGTGGATACCCAAACAAAGGGCTAAGAGTACAATTAAGGCAAAGCAGGAACTGAAGGGGCAATACTGGTCCAGTGCACTTCACATATAGTCTTTCATACATCAGAGCCCCCAAAAGTGCTTAATCAAAATAATGGAAAGCAGAAGGAGAACAAAATGACTTGCAGGCAAAGGAAAAAGATAAATGGAGACTGTGGCACATATCAGAGAGAGGTAGGGAAGGGGCTTTTCAACATTTCCTCTTACAGAAATTTCTTCAGGTCACTTATCTTCATTGCTTGTCTCTGAAATCACTACTTTTTTTTTTTCCTCCTTAAATAAGGTGACAAACTGCACAGCGTATTGCCAGTGAGAAAGCAGCATTGATTTATCCAATAATATTAGCATATTTTCAGTACCATTTTTCTGTCTCATTCTTTATACAGCCCATCATCACGTTCATTCTTTCTTTTCTGCTACGACAAAGCTTTCAGTTGAGGTGTCTCATAACTGACCACACGGGGTTTTTCCTTGTCCCACCACATACATAAAAAGCTGAAGTTATTCCTCCAAATCCGGTGGTTATCTATCTTACATTCCATCCGACACCGATCTACTCATTCACCTGCCTTTGGCAGGTCCACCTGGATTTTTTCCCATTCTTCTGAGGTCTTGACTGACCTAAATAATTCCGTGTGATCTGCAAATCTTTCATTGTTCACTTTCTTTTCAAGATCATACGCAATGCCGCCTAGGACGGTGTCAGACTCATGAGGCAAATGCGAAATGGCATTCACCCAAAACGTAAATTATGTCCGCATATAGAGCCAACATAGGAAGCTTAAAAATAAAAGCATGTGTTTGAATAATATTATAGTCATCCTTTATTTTATCAATTATTTAGGGGTCTTTTGGTTAATGGTTTACTTTATTCCCTGAACGTGGAAGAATATCAGCATATAAAAGAGTTGCATTAACACTACATTAATGGAGTTGCACAGACCAAGACAAAGGTGACATTGTGCCATGGAGGGGCAGAGTCAGCACATTTGAGGAGGGGTGTCCTTGCTATCATGTCCTTGAGCCATTTTCACTGCCGTTGGAAGCTTCTGTTCTCCTCACAGTTCTCTGGAGCAGTTCTGGCAGGTTTCTGTGGAGCTTGTAAAGGCTCCAGAATTGTACACTTGCTTCAGTGTGGGCATACATTGTGTATTGTGATCGTAAAGCGGTGTGCTGCTGAAACCTGGTTCACATTCACACTGTTGTTTACTGTCTTTCCCACCGCTCTTAAACATCAAAATAATTTTTTTGTTTTCAGAATGGCAATTTGGGTTTCACAGTACCATGCCATTGGTCGCCCAGCTGACTCATAGGGGACGGTGGCACAAATCCATGTGCACTGGAAGCGAGAAGAGAGGTTATGTACGGATCTGGCAGTGGGACAATAGTGACACTATTGTGACACTAAAATGAAAGCAGCACTGCTCTCTGTATCTGATGGAACACTGTTGCCAGGAATAAAGAAATTCAGATCAGTTGATAGAGGTTTTTTTTTAGCTAGAACAAAATGAAACAAAGAGATATTATATTATAAAAAAATCTAGAAAAGGGAAAGAAAAATATTAACACCCCAAATTTTAAAAAGTGCATCCACACAGAACTTTGGAGATATTGAATCTCCCAAATTTGAGACAAGCTCAGCTGTAAGACACACAATGACAACTGCTTCAGAGTTTCTAGAAAGGGGTAGATGAAATCCAGGAGAACTACCTCCAGGTACACAGGGCAGGTCCCAGGGCAAAGACAGCCCTGAGCACAGTCCAAGTGGAGAGTCAGGGTGGGATGGAGACAGGTTGATCAACATGACAGCCTTGTTTATCCACCCTGAAGGGAGTGGATCATGGTGTGTGGGGTATGTGTGCTCACTGGGTTTCCAGGGCCTCCAGGAGCAAGAGGAAGGCTGTGGTACCCTCACAGCAGCTCCTGGGCATGCACAGGTGCTCCAGTTGCAACCCTGATGCTTGGCCAAGGCTCAGTTTCATTGCTGTTTATGAAGGTACCTGTGCTTTGAGCTCACGTAAATGATCAGCCAGACCTAATCCTGCAGAAATGTGCCCACTGCTGGTGGGGAGCACTCAGACCAGTGAGGACCTGTCCACAAGGAAGTCATCAAATGACACTTTCTGCTTGACTTCAGTGGCCGCTCCATCTGAAGCCTCGAACACAGTAAATCACAAGAGAAATGGAGAAGGGAGTCCAGAAGAGGACCAAGGACATAGACGTGGTAAGCTAAGACTAGATAGAGGCTACTTTGGCAGAACTACCCAAGAGCGAGCAGCCGTAGCTGGTTTTGGGCAAGGCATCTTGTGGGATTGTTTCTGAGCAAGGTAATAAGGAGGATCCTTTCCTAGCTATATTCTTTCCCTTTTTTTTCCTGTCTTCACACTTCCTCCCTTTCCTGAGATAAAGTAAGGGATTGGGCAATGGGAGCTAAGGTGGAAACCTTTTGATTAATACAGGCAAAGATACTGGGTTCCTGACCCAAAGAGCTTGTGAGCACTTGCTGAAGAAGTGGAGTTGGCAAAACTGCGCAAGTCACAACAGCAGACAAATTTCTGGGTGCAAAGCAAACTTCATTCAAGGCAGTCATTAAATCTCCCTTCTGCAGATGCCTGTGCATTAATGGCACATCTAGGCCAGTTCTGCCCACCAGTCACTCGCTGTCTCCTAAAGCCTCCTGCAGCTTCAGCTGGGCATAGGCTTTCCTGCATGTACAAGTGAGCTGCAGAGCACAGAGCTGTGAGCACATTCCCTCCTGAAAACGATCAAGAGTCCAGGATAAAAAGCTGTGAGGTCCTTTGAACCAAAAAGTTCTGCACAAGGTCAAAGTATTGAGTATACTGAGAGGTCCTCTGTTCCTGATATGGGAGACATCCCCTCCTCATCCCTCTCCTTCTGCTATCGATTCCTTGCAGACATGCCTTGGCATACAGAAAGCACCTCTGATTGCCTCTGCTCATTTTGTTCATTGGAGAACTGTATCATGGGCCCCGCTTTCCATCCCACACGTACCAGTTTAAACAGATGGCATTTGCAGAGAACTGTTCTAGTATTGCTTCTGTGGGGTTCTAAAGTAATTCCAGGAAATAAGTTTTGGTGTCTGTCTACAATAATTTATTACCCTGACCTTAGACAGTTAATGAATCACTGGAACAGGTCCTAAGCTTGTGTTCACATTTGCTACGATTTTGGTGGGACAAGTGATGTGCAGATACTCTGGATGCAGTAATGTATTTTCTTGTGAATCACAAGCAAGGGAAAAAGTGAGCGGTGGAAGAGAATTAAAGGCTTTGATTCCTGCCTGGCTTTCTGTTTGTTTGTTTGTTTGCCTTGCACTTTGAGGTCATAAAGGAGATCAGTATTTGTGTTAGTGCATAATGATTTAGAGGGATTTATATGTAACTCCTTGAATCACTTAAGCAAAAACCAGAGCCCATTGACCAGGTGCTGCTTTTACCTTCAGCAAAACCTGGCCCTCCTCTGTACATTTCTCTTTAACCCAAAGCTTCCTCTCACCCTGAGGCTTCAGAAACTTTCTCTCTACAATAGATGCCTATCTACGTGTCAGTAGGGTTAGCTTCACTTCTGCCACCGTTTCTCCACTTTGTGTGTTTCTTCAGGATCTGCCCAAATGAAATCCTGCCTTACCTTCCCAGTCATGCTTATCCTCCTGCTAATAGAAGTCTCCATCACATCCCTTCTCCAGGTCCAGTTGCTGTTCCTCCCTCCTAGTGCATCAGCCTTGTCCAAAAGTGTTCACAGGACCAAGCTTGTGAAATGTGTCCTGAATTGCCTTCAACAGTCTCCTTAAATGATCACCCATTTAAGGACTCTGAGTGACCAGGGAATCCACCCTCAGATAGTAGTTTCAAGCTATCATTCAGAGCTTGAGCAATTATTCGTACCTCTTGTTTATTTGCATGCCATATTTAAATTTGTGAGAATTACTCATGGAGCCAGACTTTTAAAAACCAGAGGGAGTGTTTTGACATGCTCCTCTCATGTCCTGCACAGGAGCGAGCAGACTTTACCCAGCGACTTCTGTGTCAAGGCTTCCCATTACATCATCAGGTGGCTGTAAGCCCACTGACCAGGCTTTCCGAGAGGCGATAGTGATTTCATCCTTACCTCACAAATTGTTTACACAGGAATGGGAAGAAAGACGTCTCAAAACATGAACAAAAATCTATTTCATGACTCCAGCTTCAAACTTTTTTTTGTAATGCAGACTAGTGCATAAATTACAGAATCAAAATACTTTAAAATCGTTGAAATAACTGGAATTTTTAACCATTCTTTTTGCCTGAAGTAAACATTTACTTCATTCCAAAGTGCCTATTTTAGATTTTTTAAACTTCCAACAAATCAATAAAGAAGAAAACAATTACTTAGCAAGCTTTTAGGTTTTTAGAAACAAGACTTTCTCTCCTTATGAGGAAAGTCAACAGCCTTTGTTCTGAGGTAGTTCAAGTGTCTCAACTCTCAGGAAATTTTCCAAGTTTTTGTCTTCGATGTTTTGCTTTGTGTTTTTCCTTTTTTTTTTTATTTAATCCACAGTGCCTGACCTTTCCTCCAAGCTAACTCCTTCTCTCTTTAATCTGTAACCAGTGCTTCAGTAGGGTGGCTGGATTGGGGTTTTTTTGTTTTCCTTGAGAGTAATCCATGCCTCTACAGTGTGGACAGTGCTTCTGCTTTCTTCCTGACAAGGTAAAAATAATTCCCAGTCCTACAGCCCAGATTTCAAGGTATTTGGACGTTTCTCAGTTCACCATTGTGAAAGCTGAAGCTTATGTTGTGCTGTGTAGGCATTTATCTGTTGAAACCACTAGAAGTCAGGGATGTTTGAGCTGTTATATAAGTCATCTGCACCCTAGATTCAACGTCCCTGTGTCCAGAAATGGTGAGTGACACCTTGTGCTCCATGCCTGCACTTTTAGTGTGGATTTTACTCTATCTACTGGCTACTTCTAAGAGTCACTAAGAAAATCAAGCTTGGAATCAGTAGACTAAAATCTCTTTTTTAGAGTGTCTCCATCCAGAACTGATTCTGTAGCCCTTCCACACACAGAAGAGGCTGGAGATCATTAACTGAGAAGCAGAAGTTGTCCCCAGGAGAGGAAATTCCCATACTGCATTGGGCACTGTTGTCACAGTCTTACTAGAGGAGAACAGCTACTGACTGGGACTGGGACCAGGACTGGGACCTCATCTTGTTGCAATGCGAGCCAAGAAGGACACAAAGAGTGGACAACTGGCTGGCTGTCTCCTCTCCAGCATGCAGGTGCTGAGAAGGACTATGGATATTTGCTTCTGTCAAACCTGCAGGTAGCGTTTGGAGCTCACTCTGGAGCTGAGGCTTCTCATCTGCAGTGTCACTCTCATTTCAAGCCAGCTGAAGTTTTTCTACCTCCTGGCTCCATGGTGTATGAGGTGAGGTCTCTCCCCACTCATTTTGTTGGAATGGGCATCTACGTACTCAGCAACAAAGTGCAGTTGGAAAGGAAGAAGCAGCAGCAGGGACCAATCCTGCTCCCTAACTTATTTCTGGTTGTGAAGATGGCAGCACTGGAGTTCGGGTTTGTGAAGTACAATGGACTAAAAAATTTAAGGTAAATACAATATTGATACTATTATGAGTCTTAGTCGTTTATGAGAAAATTACACTCTTTTTGAGATAGTGGTATTAAACTTTTGCAGTGGCATAGTGAGAAACAGTTACTGCTCACAGAAGGTACAGGAAGCACAAATTCGCCTCTTTGGTAGAGACCCATCTTGGATCTGGTGGAGTACTAGGATATGGGCAAAAATCAGAAAAAATAGTTAATGAAAGAAGATATGAGGCACTTGCTGAGTCTCCCTTTTCAGAGGGGCACAAGTGTCTTTGAGAAGGATCAGGCAAGGACTAGGCTGAGTGGAGAAAGATGGAAGAGTTAAGCACCAAGGTGTCCACAAGTGTCTGTAGTAAGAGATTGCACACACAGTAATGAGGGAAAGTAACCTGCATCCAGCCTCCCTTCATTGCAGAGGCTTCTGGATTGAAGCTTTCCTTAGAAAGAGAGTGGAAAAATGGAAAGAGAGCAAGTAAAGCAAAGGGAGATGGGAGGTAGGTTCCTTAGAGACAAAAAGGAAAGCAAAGACCCTGCCCAATTGCTAGAAGATTCAGTGGCACAGCTTTGGAGGAGGTCTAACATCATTTGATAAATAGCAGTGGGGAAATGGAGGAAAGATGAGTCCCATGCAATGCAAAGGCATCTTCAACATAAGCAGCCACCGAAGGGTTGCTGCTGGGGTTCCTCTGCGCCCATCACTGGGGTAACTCACAGCATTGTTCTTGTTGGAACAGCTCTGTTCAGACGGCCAGGTGAGTCACTCCAGCATATTTAGATCCTTACATAACTGATGCCAAAAGGCAAGGTGTTACAGCATTGCTGCCAACACAAATGCCCAGGCACCAATTTTGCACTCAAGAAAATGAGTAAGCACCCCCTCCAGAAGAGATTGAGAGCATCTCTTAGACATTACTGTAGGGTGTTTTGCAACAGGGATGAGCTGAGATCTGCCTCTGGTGGCAGCTGTTTTACCAAGTGCAGTACTGGTGAGGCAAGGCTGTAAAAAAGAAATCAAATATTTCCATGTTCCCAGTGCAAACCCTGATCCATGGAGTTATGCATATCTGTGCACAACCCACTTTTCAGCATCATGTGAGGTGTTTACCTAACATCACAGGACCCTTGTAGACCCTAGAGATAGAGGTGAGCATCATTGCACATCACTTACATGGTTTTGCAAGTATGGTTCAGTCCTAAATAGTAACAAGAAACTTCTGCTCAAATCACTCAACTGTGGTGTCTTCTACTGCGTTGCAGGGTTCCTCAAGCCTTGTGCTAGTGAATACATGTGAAGTGGCCTTAACAGAAACCAGAATTTACCACATTCTCCAAACTCTGCATCTCACTTGGTTACCCAAACCAGCAGCTGTCCCACACCTGCCGCTGCAACAAGGGAAACTCCACTTATTACAGGTTCAGTCCCCAGGAAAAACCACGACACTGTTGCCTTGCAGACACGTACCACACCCAGCACTTACTTCTAACTAGGCTGGTAACCACTTCAAAGCTGTGCTGCCCTGAGTAATGCTAATTCCTGAGAGGGTCAAATCAACATTTCCTAAATAAGAGCAGTGAGCAAACCCAAAGAATCCAGACTTCTGTGCCGAGCATGTCTGACTGTCCCAGACAGGCAGACCCAGAAAAGACTAGGAAGACTAAGGGCCAGATCCTGATGCCTCTCTGACAGCAGGACATTGCTTGGGTGAGAGACGATCCCAGAAACTCATGTGTCTCCTTATGTTTCAGAAGAAGTGAAGGAAAGCTGTGGACTTGCCAATTTATGCTAAGAAAAGTTTTCTTACCCCCAACCTGGTGATAACGTGGTCTGTGTGCATGTAAGGAGGTGCTGGAGGGTCTCTGTCCCATCTACGTACTAAATCCTATCTCATCTGGGATGCTTCAGAGGGGGTAAAACAGAATTCACTCACTAGCAGAAGTCAAGTTACAGATCAGCCCTGAAGCATGAGATTAGATCAGAACCACTGTTTTACCAGAGACAAAGCAAGAAACCCCATTTCCTCCAGGAGGGGTTGCATATCTCCACCGTCTTAAAACATGCAAACCAAAGACAGAATGCCAGTGTGTTTTGTCAACAAGGGCCAAAAGCTGTTCTTGTAAAACACCTCCTTGTGTTCAAGGACCTGCTCATGGCACCAAGTCAGCTCTTCAGTTCTTGGATTATCAAAGAGAAAATTCCTTTTTCCAAAGCTAGGCTTGTTTCCTTCCTGCAGACAAACCTTGCCACTCAAGTGCTCCAAAATTACAGCTGTTACTTTTTTTTTAACCTCAAACCACCTTGCTGGCCTCAGGCAGCGACCTCAGTACTGTTTGGACTGCTCCTTAAATCTCAGGTTTCAGATAGCTGCCTAGTTAATATAATATATTACCAAAGTGGTCTCTTCAGATCCCTCCTCTTCTCCAAATACCTTACCCAGAATCTTGGCATTTTGCTTTTAGTTCCATGACTGACATGCTTCCATCCTGACTCTGGGAAAGGATTAAAGCTCAGTAACACACAAACCAGTGTGCTGGGAATGCATTTCTTATGTCCTTGCAACCCCACCCCACCCCCACCTTGCCAGCCTCCCCCCAGCCTCCTGCCTTCCGAGACAGATCTGGTATTTGTGGTGTAAGAGTGTGATTTTGTATCAGACCAAGAACAGGACTGGGGATCATCAGGAATGTTTTCCTTGTCCTGTGAGCGCTCCCTGAAGAAGTTACTCCTTTTTTACCCGTTTCCTGAGCTGGTAGAATGTCAAGAGGCTCTTGTAGAGAGAGCCGTGTTGAAGCCAAGGTGTCCCAGGCACACGTTTTATGGAAGCACTGCTGCGTCTGAACCACTTGCTGAGGGGTGAGACACTCAGGTAACAATGCTCTGATCCATGCAGAAAGCTGCTATAGCCTTTTAAAGACTCTCAATTTCTTCTGTTTTCCCTTTTCCTCTATTGCCGTCATACACATATTAACATGGCCGGTTTCATATTAACATGGCAGTTTCACTGCCTACACTTGAAACTGCCTTAAAGTACTTCATTGAACTTTTCTTTAAATCATTTGGGCATAAACCAATAAAGCAGGACAGAATAAATGCACTTGTCTTGGCACTGGGTTAATCCATATATTGGGAGTCTATGTTTTATATATATATTTTTATGAGAGTGTATAAATTAGAGTGGAAGTACTAGACCCAGAAAAGTTAGATCTCCAAATATCACTTACAAAATAGCCATGTAGAAAAAAGCATGATGTTTTTATATTATATCAGAGTAAGTCAAGCCATGGAGAGTGTTAGAGGGAGCAGTCTCCGATGGCTCCTTCCCTGGTGATGGCACAAGTTTTAAGAGAGTAAAACTCATTAAGACTCATTAAACACATTTGAAACTTTTCAAGTGAAATTCAAATGCTTTTTAATTTGTGAAGGAGGACTGGCTCAACCTGGTCCAATGTCAGTGATGAGGCCTCAAAAGTGTCAGAGTTCTGCTTTCCACTGTTTCCACTTCCATTACTGCTTGCAAATGACGTTCAGTCCGAGACCTTCTGCAATAAAAGCAAAAGCTGAGAAGCCAAGGCTGATGTAGTTAAAGGTCCGATTCAGCTCACTGTTAGCAGCAGCAGGTGGCTACACTCCAAGCAGCAGGTGCATAGCTTTTCAAGCAACAAGTGTAGGTAAAAATATGCATAAAACTCATTCATACTACAGTGAGGTAAACCAAGTTAATCATTCACAGTCTCAAAGCAGGATGAGAGTTACAATGCTTGACTGACAATAAACCATAACAAATTTCCTTGAAACCTCATCCCTTGCTTTCAGAATTACTTCTTTGAATACCTGAGAATTTTCTAAATCAGTGTCATAGGTAGGTCAACAGAAGGATCCTGCTGACTGTCGCTTCATTCCTGCCTGATTAGAGCCATAAGGAAAATATGGTTTCAAACTGTCCTATCAGTTTCAGAATTGCGTCCCACACAGCAGCATTGGGCTTTTATGTGCTGCCAGCGACAGAATCCATCCCTCTTCTGCCTCTGAAGACATGGACACAAGAGGAAGTTGAGCACAAAACAGCTGATGGATCTACCTGGGAGGCTGAAGAGAAGGCTGTTCTGATTTAGGATGTCCAACCAGGCTTTTAACAGCCTCTTTCTCCCAGCTGAGAGGAGAAACAGTGGAATCCAGAAGGCTAGGCAAGTGTTGATGGGCAGGAACTAATGGCTGGTTATAGATAGGGAAATATGGAACATGATCCAGGAAAACTTTTCTTGATCTTAGCTCCTTGAGATATCCTAGAGGACAAAGGTTTCAGGTAGAAATCTCTCCACGTGCCTCCTGCCTGTGATAAACAGCATTCCTATGTCTTCACAACTCAAGGCTATTTGGAGAAAACAGGCAGAAACAGGCAACAGGCAAATTGGTCCCTAGTTCTCCAGACTGTGGCAACCAGTGGTCATTACAGCATTCACCGTGGGAGCAAGACCACTCAGTGCCTGAATCCAAGCAGAGCCCCAGCTTCACAGGAGAGGTAGGAAACCCTTCCACCTAGAACATTTCCCAGACTGATGGTCATGCCCTTTGGAGAGGCAGGTTTAAATATCTTCGGAGTGTCTGGCGGGTCTGGGCACCAGGGTCCCCCAGTCAGTCAGTGACCTAACCAGGGTCTTGTGCTGCTGGAGAAGACAAAAGGAGGAGCCATAGGCTGGGCAAAGAATCACAGATAGCCATTTCAGGGTCTAAATCCATTTCCAAGAGGCTTCTCTGAGCAGCCCTGACCCTGGCTCATGCAGAACACTCACACTGTCCCTGCCTGGACACCTTCTGCAGATCGGGCTCTGCACCTGGGTGTTGTCATCAGTCCATGGTGCCTCTCTACACTTCACCAAGTCAGGGACTGAGGGCCAGACAGGCCTCAGGATTTCCGTCCCTGTTTAGGCAGTGCAGCACTCAACCTCATGATAACTAATGTCTTCTGCTGGACCAATGCCAAGACCCACAAACAAATCAGGTATTTCACCCTGCATATGCTACAGACTCCACCATCATCCGCCCTCTGACCCCACTCAGGCTATGGAAGGCTTTCTCCATGTGCTAGGTATGGAGGATTTAAACATTTGACTGAGAGCTATGTGGTATGGAATGATCTAAAGAATTCACCTTCCTGATGCCAACTACATGCAGCTTCTTCCAAGACCAGGACAGAAAGGACAACAGGACCAACAGGGTCTGTCTTGCTCTCTTTCTCTAGCAGAGGCTACCTTGGGGCAGGTTTGAAGCACACACCAGAGCGTGTGAGATGATGTCCTGTTCTGCTGCCCATTATCAAGGTGTTCTGCAGAAAGAGAGATACGCAGTTATCAGTTGAAGAGATTAAGTGCTATAAGCAGGATCCCATATGGACCGGACATCTCTGATGAGTAGCAAACATCTACCCTTCATTGCCAGGTCTCCAGGCCCTGCTCTTCCTTCTCTTCTCTGGATGACAAGTGTTATTCCCAGCTTGCAGGCAAGCTGTAAATATCAAAACATACTCACCCTACATCAACATTAGCAATAATATTTAAATCACTCTCTAGAGGTTAATTGGCTAAAAAGTGGGATCCCACTCCAGGACCAGGATGTAGTCATTGGTGTTACAGCTTGTATTAGATATCTTCCTTAAATCCCCAGCTCCTAGAGTCATGATGTGATGTGAGACTCTGTTCTTTTCACAAAGATTAAAGTATGCTCCTAGCTCCTCTGTTGTAAAGCACACTTCAAACATGACATTTGCTGGCTCAACATCAAAAAAACAATTAAAGAAGACCTACACTGACATTCTTCTATACAGCCAGATGTTGAAGTCTGTAATTTTTATACAGATTCGTGATCCTTTAAATTTCTGAGCTTAGTGAAAAAGTGCTCTACTAAACCCAAAATTAGTAGTTGAGCTGGGTATTTTTTAGTACCTAAAACTTCTTCAGTGTCCTTTACCTAAGTAGACTGCGCTTCATTTTTTTTACCAATTTCCATACCTTTCCTCAGTCTTTATGCCTGTGTGCCATGATTCATGTCCCCACAACCTCCCCAACATCCCAGCTCATTTCTCAGAAGCCAAAATGATGTGAGTTTTCAAGAGCAACTGGAAGTATAGATGAGGAGAAATGCAAAAGGAGGATTGCAAAGGGGTAACAGCCTTAGTCAATTTGGCGTCTCTTTTTACAAGGGAATGGCACAGCCAGAGCCCAGTGTTCCCACCAACACCTCCAAGCAAAGCAAGGTGCAGGTGACGCAGCAAACCTTCATATGCCCTTCAGGGAGTACTTAGTCCAACCTGCACTGCCTTATCTGGCCTAAGAGCTGACACACTCCCATAGCAACAGAGGGACATTTCCTCTATATATTCAGGAGATGCAGGAGTGTTTGATATTTGCTTAACGCTTTTGACTTTGGGATTTTACACATCATAAAACAGGCTGGGAGGGAATAAGTCTTCCAGGGGCAGAACCTCACTTACAACATATAATCCTCTGCCTAAGGGACAACTTCTAAGTGCCTGTCACATCCATCTCTGCCTGCACATGCACCAACCCAACATATGGAATGTTCAGCATTTGGATGTGATCCTGCAAGAAGAGCAGCTGGGATGTCCATCTCTGTGTATCAACAACAACAGCATCCAACTACAGAGAAGCAACAGCAATGCAATGCCATGATCATTTAGGTGGAAAGAGAGAAGGGCAGACAAACAGAGAGGCTGTAGCTGTGGTGGGATGTCCCTTTCCAGTGCACAGCACACCACCCAGAGCTGGGCATGGCTGCTGGCAGACTTGGTGTCACCTCCCCTGACCCCTGCTTACTTGGTCTTCCTCGGAGCATCCTTCCACTGCCGTCTTCAGTTCTGTCTGTGCTGTCAGATGCATCAGAGCACCCTCTCTGAAGCAAAGCAGATGTGGTTCTGGCGACAATGTGCTCCAGGGACAGGTCCCTGTGGGCAGCATGGATCAGGCTGTTCTCCATCCCAATCTCTCCCAGCAGACTAGGTGCCTACGGGCTCTCCCTCATGCCCTCCCGCTGGGTGTTAAACCACACAGCACATGTCCCTAGCATTGTGCTGCAGAAACATCATGCTGTGACAAAGCCATTGTTGTGACCTAAGAAACCACTACAAAAACAATAATATTTAAAAAAAACTCAGAGGAGACCCACACTGAGAGCTGTTTGGACCCAGGCACTGTGCCCTGGAGGAACCCCCCTAAGCAGTGGGACATGAGCTGCTCAGCCCCACTGGGGCAGCAGATGAGAATCCCCCCGTGGGGCGGGTGTCCTTAGCAGTGTGGATGTAGATGCTGCGACAAATTCACTTCATTGTTTGCCCCATAAGCATGAGCTGGCATTGAGGTTTAATGCTGCTTCTCTTTCTTTCATTACTCCACGTCTCTTTTCTTGACATCTCTCACCTTTTCTTACCCTGAGGTCCTCTTTTTGACTTAGATCTAAAAATTCACCTACTGTGGATATCAAAACAGAAGAGCAAGGAAGAGCAGAGAGGAAAAGGTGAAAGACGAAAAAATGGAACTAATCATTGCATAGTCATAACAGCAAAAAGTTAGAAAGATAAAGAAAGGGAAAGGAAAATCAGAGCAGGGGAACACAGTCATAGCATCCAGACGGGGAAAGACGTACAGAGAAAGTGGGGAAAGCTCCAGTCAGGGAGCTGTGGAGATAGAAGAAAGGAAAAGGCCACCCTGATTGGTGAAGGGCAGTCATCCATCAGTGAACGTTGGGGAGCAATCAGCAGGGCAGTACCACACAGCTTCAGAAGATGCGGTGGTGTGGACAGGGTGACTGCAAAGACACAGCTAATGCCTTACCCAACAGCAGGTGCCCGAATGGGCTCAGCTGCATGGGAAGCTCTGAGAGCTTCCTACCGGTGGAACCAGCCTGGAGAGCATGATAGCAGACTGCTGTGCATGAGACTGGACTTCTTAGAAGAGCATTTCCCCATTAACTCAGGCACCCCCGGCCCCACTGGCCTGGGCTGGCTGATCCCTTCTTTGTTCACAATTTCCATTTGCTTTATCAGTCGCTGATTTTGCTGGTCTCCTTCCCATCCTGTCCCTCCGAGCTCCTTGACTGCCCTTCCCCTTGCTGTCACGTCTCAGAGAGAAGCACAGGGTGTTCTCAGTGTTTCTCTATCATTTCTGCTCTATCAGTCATTTCAACACCAGCTCCTAGAGAGCTTCCCCAGAGTCATGGTGACAATGCAGAGCTGAGCTGCTCCACCACAGGCAAGAGAGATGCTCAAGGACACTGCAGAGGCCAAGTCCCACATGTCCTTGCTAGGTCGTGGTGTCAGCTCTGTAGCAGCCAGGGTCTGTAGGGCCTGATTTCTGCACCAGGGCTGAGGCACGAGTGACAGTGGGGCTCCCTGATCTCATCTCTGCTCATTGCACCTGAAGGTCAAGGGAGGTGATTCTACCTCTCTACTCTGCTCTGATGAGACCCCACCTGGAGTATTGGAGTCCTCAGCACAGGGAGGATGTGGACCTCTTGGAATGGGTCCAGGGGAGGCCACAGAGATGCTCGGAGGGCTGGAGCACCTCTACTGTGAGGAAAGGCTGAGAGAATTGGGGGGTTCAGCCTGGAGAACAGAAGACTCTGGGGAGACCTTAAGAGCCCCTTTCAGTCCCTAAAGGGGCTTCAGAAAAGCTGGAGGGTGACTCTTGATCAGAGAGGGGAGCAATAGGATGACGGGGAACAGATTTAAACTGGAAGAGGGGAGATGGAGATAAGGTCTTAGGAAGAAATTCTTTGCTGTGAGGGTGGTGAGAGCCTGGCCCAGGTTGCCCAG
>JAOXJM010000009.1:6873379-6885378 GCA_026413425.1 Tringa solitaria | reverse complement strand
GTGGCACTGGGTGGTCTTTAAGGTCCCTTCCAACTCTAACCATTCTATGATTCTAGGATTATATGATTATCTTAGAGGCTGAACTACAAACATGGTAATAGAGCTATTCCCACCTGACATTACTCCATGCAAGGCAGAGAGTGAAGGTGCTTTGATGACAGAAGAAACCACATTTTTAAACTAAGACTCTGGCCCTTCACTTAAACCATGACACATGCACATCACTGCATTGTCCCCCATGGCTTTGGAGCAGAAGCCACCACTCATGGAAGCTTTCTCTTGGAGAAGAATGGTTTGCTAATTAGCCTGGCATGCACGCAGTTGCATGGCAGGAAGGTTTGGTGTTGGGACTGGTCCCAGACCGGGGTGACCATGGGAAGGCTAGCTCCACCCTTCAGACCAGGATAATATTTTTCTAATGCCTTGCAGTGGTTGGCTTTTGTTTTGCTGAGCTGTTGCTATGTACCTAAAGCTCCGCAAGGGAAGTCGGCTCTCTAGAGGAAACAACACTGGCAAAAAGTCACCAAATCATTGTTCTGGTCGCTTTCTGTTTCATGAACAAACACATGAATCTGCACTTGTTTATCGGGAGGCACAAGGGCAGGATTTTGCTGGTTATCCACAGAGGTGATTTGTCTGTTAGACCTGCTAGTCTCGGTGGCAGCAGTTAGCCCCAAAAACAAAACCAGGAAAAGACTAAGTGTTCCCATACAGCTTCCAGCACAATCAGCAGCCCTCCTCGAAAGCGTGTTTTAAACAAGAAATGGGAGAGGGAAAAAACAATTAACACCAGAGACTTTATTAAAAAAAAAAAGACAATTCTTTCATTAATCAGACCCTTATCAGCAGCAAGGTGATATAAAGTCAGGGTTTAATTGGAACGGAGAAAATGTGTTTGTGCTGGTGTGGAGAACCTTGTCTATGTGAGCAGGAATGTGGCCTGCATCCTGTTTTCTTTACCGATGGGGGAGGAATCCGCTCTGCTATTCCTTGAAAGGCTGCGGCGTGTTTTCCACCAGCTCCATGCTGGGTTTCTGAATTAGGTTCCTGCTCCTTAGCATCCTGGAGAGCAGCTTTGTGCTCAAAGACATCCCAAAACACCGTCTCTGTTTTGTAGGAAAAGAGCTGCCATCCTTCCGTCAACAGCAGCAGGTGCCTTGGCTCCATCCCTTCGTGCTCCATCCGATTCCCTCCCTGTCTGCGGACAGATGGACAATTCCCAAAGCAGGGAGATTTGAGGACCCAGTGTTGGTTTCCTCACTGCCCACTGACCTCACTTTTCACCTGTGCCTTTGCAAAGGGCAAGGCAGGCAAATTCTGGTATGTAAAGGGGTTGTGGGGCAAAAGAGAAAGCCCAGTGTGGGTTGTGCTCTATCCTGCAAGAATTGAGCCATTCCCTGGGGATGCTGAGTGCCCTCAGCTCCCAGGGAGGTCAAAAAATGTCAGCCTGCATGGGGGGATCCTCCAGTCCCTTTGCTTCTGTTATCTCATGAGATACCTTTGAAGGGCACTTGATCATCACCTTCTTCAAAGTAAATACTCAGGGACAAGTGTTCAACCTTCGTCAGCTCCTCGGCTCCATCCCCAGCGCTAAGGATAGGTCTCTGTGATTCATTCAGGCCTTTTGCCTCTGCCAGGGGAGCTTTGTCCTTCATCACATCTCTGCCTCTCTAGCACAGCACTCCCCCACCCTACCCCATGGTGCTCCAGTGAACTTTCACGCACTTTTAATACCATGGCATTAACTATTAGGCTAACTTTAACACCAGGATACATAACATTTATAAACACTTTTTCTCCTCTTCTCAGCCCCAACCTGTCAACCAGGGAATCGCAGCCATGCTTCCACCCTGCTTTTTGTCAGTGCAGTTACTGCCGGGATAAAAAAAACTCAACAGCCTTTTCTGCATCAAAACTCTAGTCGGCTTGGATGGAGATGTCACCTACCCAAACCTCTTAGGACTGTCCTTAGAGCACTGACCACACAGATATAGAAAGTCAGGCTTTCCTGCACAGGAGTGGGAATGTCACCCAAGAGCAAGTTAGCAGAAGTGTGGCAAATTCACCCAGCGTTGCAGCCCAGCATAATTAAGCAGCATTCTTATTCACGTCATCTGCTGGCTTTGGCATAGGTTTTATTATAGTCATTACAAAGACAGATATTACTTTTGGATTGACTCACTTGATGGGTTGATCAGCACTTTATTGTAGCCTCCAGTTATAGCACTTTTTATGGCATCCAGAAGAACTTAACCATTAGCACACTATTAGAAAGAACACTGGCAGCTGATTAAGTTGCTGAAGGTCAAAGACATTTTTCTTAATTGCTCCATGTGTGCTCCCTTCCCCCCTCCCCCTCCAACGGAGCTGGAGGGAGATCATTCTGTTTTAATAATAAAGTCACAGAGGCATACCTCGTATTTGCCATCAAGTCTCCAGGGAGAGGGTTATTCACCATTTAAGATCTTGTCTAAACTGTTATGGTCTTGCTGCTGGAATGAAGTCTTGGAGATTTTCATGGCACATACTGAAAGCTACAGAAAAAAAAAAGAGCCATCAGGGTGACTTATTGAATTGGTTAACACGTATTGTAAATATTGTGCTATTAGGGTCATAATAAAATAAACGCATGGAGATGCTGAAGGGAGGTCTCTCTCTTTGGGAGGGAAGGGAAGATGATTTTCTACCCTCTGGTAGACCATCACAGCTCCTAGATGTATTGACTGAGCAACCCCATCACCAACAAGAGATCCTGGAGTTTGTAGAAGTCTTTCTGATCAGCCTGTGACTCTTTCATTTGGAATGCAGCTCTTCAGGTGTTTTCCCTATAATTCACAAGGAAAAGCTGCTCAGCAAGGTGTTCTTACCTTGTCCTCCAGACTACACCTTCTACGCACTGAACTGTACTTCCAGCAAGCTCCAAATGCACTACAGGAATGACAATTTCCAGCACAGACTCTTCAACAGAGCCAGTGGCATCCTCCCTCCCCTTCACCAATACAACTGGAGAAAGAGAGTTTGTTTAAATCAGAAAACAAGCAGTTTTCCCCTCTGGGCTCCTCGTCTCAGCAGTGTGCACCCTCTGGGATCACAGCAGAAGGCAAAAGGGAGGTTACCCCTCTGCTTCATGGCTTTAATGCCCCCAGTGATCCTGGGAATGCAGCCACCAGCCCTGTGCTCCTGGATGTGCTCCCAGTGATGGGATACTGCTCTGCTGGTGTTTGCTTTGGCTGCAGGGCCAGTGGAAGCTGCAGCTCCCTTCTCACTCCAGGTGTTGCTGAGGCTGCTCACACCTCCCATGCTTTACCAAGCTCCTTGTGGGATCAAGGATACACTTACCTGGAGCTCATTGCCAGGGTGGGGCGTGAGCCTGTACTCATTACCCAGAACAGCTAACAAATACAGTTTTAAACTATGTATTACTTAATCTGACTGTGTCCATTTAAATTTTCTGCTTCAGCTTCCACCCTCTCACCGGTGTCCTGCTATCAGCTGAGATGAGAAACCAAAGCCATTTCTATGGTAAATTCCACCTGCAAAAGCTCGATGGTCCTGGTGGCCTCCCACATTTCAGTCTCAGCCAGATATTTGGCGGCTCATGGGGCTTCATCTTTCAGCTCCAGACTCATCTGACCCAGATGAGGCCACTAAACCATCAGAAATCTCCTCCCTTGCTTCTTCTGAGCCGGATTTCTACCAGCTTGGTTTGCCCAGTGGGGTTGGTTTACCGTCAGAGTCAGTGCTAGGGGGGAAAGGGCAGATGAGGACAGAAGGTGCAGGGTTGACCTATTGCAGGTTGTTAAGTCAACCTTACCCCTTTCCCTCAGGGAGGTCAGTGAAACCATCTCGCCTTTGCAGGGCAACCTGATGAAGCAGTGCTTTGAAGAGGAACCTGCCGTTTCCTTTCAACAAGGGTGTGGCTGTAAGGTCTTCTCAAAGGTCTTGCAGAAGTTAGATAGGTGAGAGACACCCAGTTACTCACAGTGAGCAGGTCTGAGATTGAGGAAAGGACTTCAAACAGGGCCATAGTCAGTATAATGCTCCTGCTGAGTGCCAGAGGAAGGTGTGACAGATGGAGACGTGCTTCACCCAACAGTTTTATGGCAACTCTGCCTGGCTCAGACTTCCCACCAATCACCTCTTAAAGGAAGAGATTAAGGGATTAAGGGTTAAACTTGAGACCTAGTTCCCTAGTATTTCAGTGGTTTATACTTCATTGTTGCCTGGATGAGATAAGACAGGCTGTGATCAGTTACTGCGATGCCATCCAAAGAGCCCATGGCTTTCCCTGCCCCACATCTAGAATACCCTGAAGATGTGGGATGCAGTTGACCACAGAGAGCTCACCAGCCTGTGGCAGAAGGCAAGAAGTATGGAGCTGACATCTACTGTAGATCCACTTGCTCCTCACTCCAGCCAGCTCAAGACACCCAGTCAAGTCAATAATCTTCATACGCAAGGCCACTGGCGCTGAAGACAAGATTTAGCAAGTTTAAACACGGAAGTTAAATCAAGCCCTCTATTTCCTTGGCTAGAACTACCCATTGACACATGCCATATCCTGCCATAGTCTGAAGGGTGCACACCAAACCACAGGGCTGCACCTTGGCCACGGCCAAGATGACTGGAGCACCTTTTGGTAGTGGAGGACACTGAGAAGCTTCCATTCCATTGAGCTACATTATTCTAAGCTTGGCATTAGAGCACAAGTGTTCACAGAAGGTGTTTCCCAGAGAGAAGACCTTTCACAGAACATCTGCCTCAGACCCTTTTAGCTTCAGCTTTAGTCCCATACAGGAGCGAAAGATTTCTGTAACAGACTAAATCCTATAGATAGAGATGTGGTGCGGTGTCGGCCACCAGTAGTGTCTTGGGGGTTGATACTAATGAACCATATTCAACCTCCACAGAGCAACTGACATCACAGCGCAGGACAGAGATGCCAAAACCAAAGGCACAGGAACCAGCTGCTGACTCATGGCAAGGTATCACTCTGCACCCTTTATTCATAGGTCTTATTTCATAAGGCCCAGCTCTTCTGCCGTGTGATCCAAACCAAAGCAGGGCAAAATTATAAAATGCCATGAAGAAGAATCTCCTAGCAAAGCAGATACCTGCCATGGACAGCTTCTTCCTTCCATGGAAGCATCAAAGGCTGGCCTTGAAAAGGCATCCTCCCAAATACCCCTCACTCAAAGCATCCTTCTATTTCTTATGTCAACATGTCTTCTGAGCGGAACCTATCAGTTCAACAAACGCGAGAAGTCCCACCAATAAAAATATTGCCTGACCTGATGAGGACAGAACTGTCCCATGGTACAGAGGGAAAGTTCCTGTGGGCCATCTATAAAGGCTCTTCTGCAGGGCACAAGAGGTTCACTTTTATGGGAATTGTCAATCATAAAACAGACTGCTCAAAAAGTTGTATATTAGGAAAGATACCCTAGAACTTATACTTAGAAATGGCTTTGGAAGTTGCTTGCTCTCCTGGATTTTCCTCTTTAATAAAGGTGGGTTTTTTTAATTCTATCGTTTCTTGTTACATGTAAGAATTCATGAAATACACCCCCTTCAACCTATTTCAGCTAATCTGAATTGAATCACTAAGTTCAATAACCTCAGAATAAGCTCATCCTCCCTTTTCACCCTAATTAAGATGCTCTTAAACATCTCCCTTCTCTTTTTCCCTTGGGTGATACCCAATAAGCTCTTGTAATTAAAACTGCACCCGAAGGGCTGGGCTTTGCACAGATGTTGGCATTGTTCCAGGCAACACCATGGGGTTAACGCCAGGAGCAGATCCCTCCTCAGCACTGGGTGGGACATTGGAGGGGCCTTAAATAAGATCCAATCAAAGAGGTCTGCTGAGCCTTGGGGGATGAGCCTTCTCTGGATGTCTGGCCTCTCGTATTTTGGTATTTTTAACTTGGTTGTCCAGATACTTTCAGACTTCCAGTATTTCCTTCTGTGATACTCCAACAGTGAGACTAAACTTTCCCAAGTGAATGTGGAGAGCCTGCCCTGGAAGATTTTCCATCATTCAGCCCTGTCTGGAATTTTTCCTCTGTTCATTGATCTTAGGGCTATAAAAAAACCCCACAAGCCACTGACAAATGAATTAGCTCAAATTCTCCTTGTTTGAATGTCTTGTTTCAAGCTCACTTTCTGTAGCAGGGCTGGAGAGCATTTCTCACATGGTCTGGTCACACCTCCAGCAAATGTGATCCTCTCCTTGTGCTGCCACTCTCTCAGGTGGCTGGGCCATGAGTGTCCAAGCAGGGATGCTTTATTCCCTGAGAACAAGGGCTGACTACAGCCATAATTCTTTTGCGACTTACGACAAACAAATAAAAGGCTGTGCCCAAGGCTGGCTCAAAAGACATTCCAGATGATGGGGAAATCTTTCCTGGGAAATGAGTGAATTTCCAACAGCCCCCAGCTTTTTCATTCACACCGCCTGAAATCAGTTCAAGCTGGACATTGTGGAAATTGCCCCAAAGAAGCAAAATTTTCAGGCCTGTTCCAGAACAAGTTTGAGCAGAAGAGGTGAGAATTGCACCTTGGATATTATACATAGGAAATTTGCAGTGTTTCAAGATACCTTTTTTCCCCTTTTAGCTGTACTTCAAGGTCCTGTTTTTCATGGACCTTTATTATTAAAGTTATAGAAACTATGACTTATTGTCATAGAAACATGAAGGAATCGAATTTTCACACACTAACACCAAGCCCCAGCGTGGAGGCTTGGCCATGGATGATGCAGCGCAGCCAAGAAAGCTGGGCAACAGGAAAGGATGAGGCTGCAGTTCTCTGCACTCCTGTTCCCAGGAAGCTGTGGAAAACCACAAAGAGGTGCTATGGTTTCTGAGGCTGCAGCAAGTACAGTGCTGGCTATTACATTAATATTTCATTCTTGTTCCTTTCTCATAGCTGTACTATGAGATTCACTGACAATTACACCAGTGAGGTCTTCATGCAAAGGACCATCAAATGGATGATGACATTTTAATTGTACTGAAAAAAAAAAAGCACATTAAAATCAATCAGCAAAACTCAGATCTATAAGTTAGTGGTGCAGCAGAGGGTGTGTGGTTGCTCTGTCCCTGTGATGCTGACACAGAGCTGCTAAGAGGATCTGAGGCAAAGGACTAAACCACAGGAAAACATTAACAGCGTCCCTTGGAACAAGGACTCAAGCTGGTCTCAGCATCCACAGCCCTAAGCACAACAGCTTGGGGATTATTTCACATCTATACTCCCATAGACTTCTAGAAAGGAACAAGGTATTTATTATGAGTTAAGGAGTCACTTTGAACTGAAAACACTCAGGACTGTTGACAAGACTGTAGTCTCCCCATTCTCACCCAGCTTTGCTGTTCCCACTTACTTTCTCCATCTGAGTTTCTTTTGCTTCATCCACCACCGCCCAGCCATCAAATAAGGAAATCATGGTATTGATTTTGTCATTATTTATTAAAAATTAAATTTTGCAAATTACTGTCTAAAAAAATCAATAAATTTAAATAAATATACAGATTTCAGGATGCTACATATGGCATGTGTGCAGTAAGTCACTTAAAGGTGAGACATTATACACACAAGGAGATATACATAGTACTTTACAGCAGTAGTTTTATTTTAAATTACTAGCATCACATTAAACCATGTGCAAAGTTCCCTCCGGAACAAACCCTTTCAGGATTTTTTTTTAGAATGACTCAAACCTTCAGAAGGTCAAATATAAAAAAGTCTCTCTGCAGCTTTGAGGACCAAGTGATTAGTCTGCTGTTTCATTTACAATACAATCAATTGGTCTAATTTTCCCCCCTTCTAGGACATAAAGTAAAATCAAGAAAGTATTTTGTACGTCCAATGGGACTACACTTGCAACAGCCACAGACTTTGGTCCACCACCAACTTCAAGCAGCCCTTTCAAATGCTCCTGTGTAATACTGGATTGGGCAGCAAGGGGGACCCAACAGTGGTTACAGGAGAGCAATTATTTATCTGCACGAACCAGATGACAACTGCAGCCACAATTTATAATAGAAGTTAATCTGCCCAGGCAAACAAAAGTGCATTAGTGATACAGCTCCAGAGCCTTGAGATTGTGTTTGCCTGAAAGATTGGTTTCTAGGTCCTGGGCTCAGTATTTTTTCCAAATTATTTCTTCCCTCCTCCAGGCCAGCAGTTCCATGCTGCTCCTGGCCTGGGGAAGTGGCCGTGATTTAGATAAATCTACAGCTGTGCAGACAGTGCTGTGCTCTCTTCTCAGCGACCCTTTGCTCCACATCAATCCCATCTGGCTGCCCCTTGCCTAATGCATTCTCTATTCCTCTCATCCTCCAGCCATACACTGGTCAATTATTTAATACAGAGTCCAACTCAGAGACCTGATCTAAGCAAAGCAGCAAGCAAGCCTTTGTGTGCTATTTTCCCACCACCCACCTTCTCTGCCCCAAACCTTGCCTTTCAGGCAGAGCTGGAAGAAAGCTGGGATACTATGTTAAGACCTGGAAGTACTATACTAAGGCCACGTTCAAGGAGGTGAGACAGATTCCCAGCACTGAACCCATCCAGAGGAACAGCTTGGCTCTGCCTCAGACCCATGGTGGCTGCTGCAGAATCACAGCCCCATCCAACCTCCCCCCCAACAAGGGCAGGGGTCCTGCTTGGGTTTGACGCAAGCTCTGGTGGAAGCAAACTATTCTCCACCTAAAACAGAGCCACTTAAGGAGAGCCCTTTGGTGAATTTCTCAGCCAAAGAATGCCACTGACTGCTCAGGTGGCTTTCAGGCTTCTAGATCTAGATCTATTTTTTTTTTTTTTTTTTTTTAATAAAAACTGGGAACTGTTGTTACCATGGGAGTCCCATTCATACGCACATGGCACTGTCTGACAAGTAAGAGAACAAAGCGCAGAGGTGGGCTCACTCTGGAGGCAGTTTATCGCTGTCTATAACGACCGGCCAAACCACCTCTGAATGGGGCCAGGATGGAACCACACTCAACATGTCCCAAGGGCAGAGCAGTGACAGGGCTCAGTGCCACCAGCTGCAGAACTGGTTTGTAAGTGATTCAACCTCCCAGTGGAGGCTGGCCCTCTGCCTCGCACTCCAGCGCGGAGTTAAGCTGGTGCTCTCCCAGCAAGACCCTTGCCTGATCCAAAAAGGCACAATTCAGCTCCACGACACATCTACGACTGTTTAGAGAGAGAGTTTTCCCTTTACAACAGTCTCTGAAGCACATGCAGTACTGGTTCACGGAACAGGAGCATGGAGACTTCCACTTCTTCCCCCTTCCACTCATGGCCTTTCCTTCAGCTCTAACTACCGACAGCGGAGTTAGCGGCACCCGCAGGACTCCAAATTCTTCTGGCGAACGTGGTATGCACCCCTTTCTTATCTCTTCTTCTTCCAGATGTTCTTCTTCCAAGGCAAAACCGTTGGCTGTGCGTTCCTCCGAGAGCGATGCTGCTGCTCGCCAGTCCACAGGCTGGAGACGGCCACATCCCTGGGAACGGAAGAGACACCATGCTCACTCTCCAGTCCATTTTCCCACTACCCAGCAACAGCCCCTATTATGATTTTTATCTACCAAGATTTACTTTGGGGCACAAGATGGGGGAAAGAAGAGGGGGCATTTCCAGCTGCAGCTATATTAAACCACAGCAGGGACCCATTGAGTCCAATATCCCCTTTCTACCAGTGGCCGGTGGCAGGGGATTCAAGGAGTCCTGCAGTAGGGCATGACTCAAGTGATGCTACCCCAGATCTGCCTTTCAGAACTTATTCTCATTGCAGCTGATTTAACTGCCACCAATGGACCAACCTTCGCTAAATTTGCCAATTCCCTTTAACTCGGTTACACTCCTGAAGTCCATGGTTCCTTCCAGCAACGAATTCCAAAATTGAGCGATGTGAGAAAAGCTATTATGTTTGGTCCAAAGCTGCTGCCCAGTCAATCATTTTCCTGGGCAATGCCATCCTTCCCCCATTCTCATACATCACCCACTTGCCTGTCCCATATCAGAGAGATTTCCCACTCCAATCAAGAATTACATTTTATGCAATATTCCTCTTGGTTTTGGGGGAGACAAGAAACTCTGGTTCTCTCAGCTGTTAGACTTCAATTCTACAGAGAGCAGAAATAGGCAAACCTCCTCATTTAAAAGGGAGATGAGAGGGGGAAGTCAGGTCAAATCCAAGCAGCAATTGCAGACAGGGGTTACAACCCTGCATTTTAAAGTACTTATGAGGGACATCGGGAGTTGGTTTAAATGTCTCACCTGAGAGCTCTCAGCAGGCCGTGATGGGAAGGTCTCACACCACCACTCTGCAGAGACTTCATTGATGCTCCCGTCATTGGGACCTTCAGGCTCTGGAGGTACCTAATGAGCAAGAGGAGACGCGTGAGCCCTCACATCCAGCCAAGTAAGTGCCGGGGGAGTTTTGCTCTAATGTCACCACTGACAGACTGAGACAGTTGAATGCATGTTTTTGAAGGGTTAATTGCAGCGATTTGAGAGCTATTCATAGCTCACTTTTACTTCTATCCTTGCTCTATTCAGACTTATTTAATCATTGGGGATTTTAACTATTGCCTTGACGTTAAATTAATGACAGCTCTCTACAATGACTTTGCCCCCCACCTCCCCATTGTAAGCACTCCACTCTGCTGCTGCCTGAAGCCAGACGACCGAGAGCCCATGTGCACCATAACAAGGGCTGGCTCCGGAAGATATTTGCCTTCTGAGCCACAGCTCTCAGCAGCCCTGCTTTCCTGCAGCCTCTCCCACCCAAGCCACACAGACGATGCTGATGTCCCACTGCTTCACACGCTCCATGGTCCCTCTCCCAGTGTCCACCAGCTCCTCCCAGCACACCTGGTGCTTTCTCAGCCTCCTTGGCAGGAGGGATGGAGGCAACATTGCTTCACATCAGCAAGCAAAGAGACTATTGTACAACAAAAACACACCAGTGACGCTCTGCCAGGGCCTCTTGGGAGGGGTATAAAAGCCACTAGACGAGTTCCAGCTGTTTGCTAAGAGCTGCACAGCCCTCCCCAGGGAGGCTGCATGGTTCCTCCAGCTCCCCAAGAGTCCCCTGCCTGCTGGCACCCTCACTGAGCAGCCCCCCAGGGACATCCCCACTCACCCCCACCCCCCCGCCAGCTTACCCAGGCTTGTGGCAGAAGTTGGCACAGATGCTGTCCCTCGAGTGCGAGCACTCGCACCTGCCCAGCGATCTCTTGCGCCGCCTTGGCGGGCTTCCCAAGCCATAGGGAGCAGTGTGGCTGTTCAAAACAAAAGAAATCAGCTATGCAGCTAACTTTTTTATTAGCCAACAGGTTTATAACACAGTTCTGGGAGGCAGCGAAGCCAGTGCCAGGATAATAAAAGGCTCATCTATAGGCATAAGGTGAAAAGGTCACTGATATGTCTAAGCCTTTAACTCCAGCTCCTCTCCCCTCCTCCTGTTTTCCCCACCCTACCCCTCCCAGGGAGATTGCCGTGCCAGTATGTGCTGGGTTGCAAGTGGAATTTTCTCTCCTTGCAGCAGCCCAGGAGCCCGTGCAAGGGTCGCTGCTTGGGCCGGGCGAGCTGGCAGCTCATCTGGCTGGCAAAGCGCAGGAAGAGCCTGGCTGCCCCAGCCCCACCAGCAGCAAGCAGCCAGTTTCTCAAGCAGGGAGATGTCAGGGCTTCCCTTCTGCCGCCCCCCCCCCTCACGTCGCGGTACCGGACGCTGGATCCCTCGCCCACCTCCCCCCCGCAGCCCCCGGGGGCTCAAGGTCAGTTGGGGGGAGAGATGTGGGGCTGGGGAGGTGGGGGGGGGAGGGGACACACACGGGACCCCCCCGGGGGTCGGTGACAAGCTGTTCCCGCAACTCCAGGGCTTTTTAATCACCTCTGCCCCGCTCCCACCGCACAGCCGGGGGTGCGGGGGTGGCGGAGGGGAGGGTGATGCTGCTGCCCCGCAGGTGGTCGGAGTTTTTGGGGGG
>JAOXJM010000009.1:6859899-6871369 GCA_026413425.1 Tringa solitaria | reverse complement strand
CTCACCCCCCCCCCCCCCCAGTTCCCCACGAAGGGACCCCTCCGGGGGTGGCAAAAAAAAAAAAAAAAAGGGTAATTAAAATGACAGAGTTTAGCGGGGTGACTTGGTCTGCACAGGATTTCATCCGGGTGAACGAGGTAGGATTCAAGACAAGTTAAATTTCAAGTGAAATTGTTACTCAATTAAAGAAAACACAACTGTTAAACGAAAGTCTCTGCTTTCTCTCGTCCTCCTTTTTTTTTTTTTTTTTTTTTTGTGAAAACAGTTTAAAGTTTTTTGCCAGGTTGAGCAACTAAAATTTCTTGCAATCAAACTGATCGCTCCCTGGTTCTGCATCAACATTAACGATGGCATAATTGACACTATCTGCACATTTTTAGGATAAAATAATATAAAAATATAGAAGTCACCTCCTGGTGCCCACGAGGAGGGAAAGCACCTTCATCCTGCCCACCGTGTGTGTCGTGCAGAAGTAGGAAGGTGTCCTCCAGAGCAGGGTACTGAGAGTTGGGTACTGAGCACCGCAGGGATGGATAAAAGCTTCACAAATCTGGGGAAAATCTCGGGACTGGAGAGTACCAAAGAGTGCGAGCAGATTAGAAGAGCCAGGAAAGGACTCCCTGCACCTGACTGACTTTCTCAAGATGTTTATAAAGGCTTCTTAGGAAAGGGAGTGTATTTTTATTTGTTTACAATGAACAATTTAGGGTTTTATTGCGTTGTTGTGATGAACAGATGCAAGATGATGGCAATTAACAGTGAATCAGTGTGAGGTCTCATGGAACGTGTAACGCGTGCGTGGGGAATGGGAACAGAAAACGTGCAGCAAGCCGGAGTGTGGAAAAACTGCTTTCCTCTGAGCAACAGCTTCTGCAGCTCGTGAAGGTAAATCGGGTTGCGATTGCATCCTGCAAGTGGTGACAAGAGGCTTTAACATTCGCTGAGACCCAGCAGCGGTGTGAATCCCACTCTATTCATGCAAAATGCACGCGGAAGATGCGTGTGGGGGGAAAACCTGTGGTGGGATCAAAATAACATGCTCAGGGGAAATTATTGCTCTGTTCACCAAACAACTCTGCCTATGGTGGTTCGTGAGAGCACAGATACTGTTGAGAGATCCATTTATTGAGTGGGGATGAAGTGAAGGGGCACGGGAGGCCAGAGCAGATGAAAAATGTACATCTGGGAATGGAGCTAGAATTGTAGAGTAGAGGACGTGAGGCAGGGCAAATCGGGAATAGCGCAAATTTTATTTCAAAACAGTAAGAAGACAAAGATACAACTGATAAAATAAAGCCTTGGTGTGATAGGCAAACAAGCAGAGGGAAGTTTTTAACCTCCGTATCAATGCAACAATCATTCTAAAGAAAACAGGGAAATACAATAGCAGCGTTACCTGTTACAGCCCATGGCTCCAGCTGTGCCAAGTTTCAGAGTTATGTCAGAGCTCGGATACTGTGTGACATTCCAGATGCCAGTTCAATGATACAATAAATCTCCCCTGGCTCCAGCTTCTGTGATCCTCACTCTGGTCACTGCGGGGTGAAAGAAGATATCCTCGACGTGGGAAAGGTAACGCAGCAGCAGTTACACACACAGGGGAAAGGCTGGGCCATAAATGACATCATTTTGCTTAAAGAAGGGGCTTGCTCTTAGAAAAGGTGTTACCAGTTGTTTACATGAAGCATGAGACAAAGCCACAATATTGTGGCTTTCCAGGATTCACTCACTGAAAGGAGAACTTTGGCACATGAAGACCTCTCATGTCTCCAGGAAGGAAGAAGAGTCCCAAGTTAACCTGAGGTTTTGGAGATCTGGGTTCAAGCTATTTCCTTTACCAGACTCCTTTAGTGACCATACCTTTGTCACTGAGCTTACGTGTCCGAGCAGTGCCTGATGCTACCTGTAACTGTAAAGATCTCTTACTTGCGTCGCTAGAAAAAGACAAGTACCCAGCTATCTGTTAGGTATCTGCCTTTAATGCCAGGGGCAAAAACATCTTTACAAACCAGACCTTTCATCTAACATTTCCCCCTTGTTTTCTTCATTTCTCATAAATCCCAAGAGATTTACACTATTGCAGAAAATGGAGCAAATCTTACACCCTCATGTTCACACATATCTACTGAAGGGAGTTTGAACTAAGATTTTTTCTCCAGGAGATACTGTACTGTGTTGAGCAGACACAAACTTAACCAGCACTCATATGGATGTTTGGCACCAGTGTTTCAGAGATCTTAAAGGATGTGGAGTTGTGGAGGAAAGTCTCCATTTGTTGCAGAGGTGTAGGGACCGCGCACTGAAGTGGTGGGGTTGGGGTTGAATTGACCAAGACTGCTTTTAGCTGACCCTGTTCTGAGGGCTTTGTTCAGAGCTACAGAATTTCTGTGTGGAAAAATATGATGACTTTTTAAAAAAGTAATTTGCCTTTAGGCAAAAAAAAGAAGAACATCCAGAAATAGGTGGCAAATGTATCTTGACATCAGCCATCCCCACAGAGTATTATTCTGTAATCTAACTGGTGGTTTCAAGAGCATCTACTCATTTTAGGCTGAATTCAATTCTCCTTTGTATGATGGGCTGGGGGGTCAGCTTGGACTGGGAGCAGTGGTTCCACTTGACCTCCAAGACACAAAGAAGCTCCACTGCTCCTGAAACTGTCCCCGTTCCCCTGATAAAGAGCAGGAGCCAACACTCCTGGCATTATCACCACGCTAAAATCACTAAGAAAAACAACTGGCTGGAGCGGAGGGACGGGTCTGTGCTACAAAAACACGGCTTCCAAAGAAGGAACAAAGGCATACACAGGGTCCGAAATGCCAGAGATGGGCTTTGCCTCCTGCAGTTATTTTTTCCCTTTTGTTTCTGACTGTAGGAATACATTGTTCGCTTCATTGTGCAGAGTTCCAGGCAGACATGACGAAAGGGACAAAACAGCTCAAGAAAGGAGACGTCCCATGCAGTATTCATGAAATGCGCTGTTTGGAAACAAGGAACAAGCAAACAGGAAAGGGCTTTAACCATTGAGAAGACGGGATCCCAGCATGTTCTTGGCACCGGCGGGAACAATGGGATGATGTCACGAGTCAGAATTCCCCACGGTGGATGGAAGCCCAGCAAATAATCATAATTCTTGTCCTGGGACATTAGCAAAATTTTTCCACAGTTGGTCATCCCCCACGGAGTCCGTGTTAGGAAGTGTAGGAAAGAGACATTGTCAAGCAAAGCTTCCTTTGAGAGATTCGTCGTCCCCCCCTCCCTACCCCTGGATCAACCCATCAGTTGTTATAAATCACCGCTTTCTGCTGACTAGGAGGAAATTCAATGGTGGTGCTGGGAGGCTGAGCACAGGGCTGAAGAACATACTTCACACAGTGCAGAAGGGTGCACACAAGTGTCCAGATCCTTGTGAGGGGAAAAGGGCAGGAGTCTCATTAGCTCTCCAGTGCTTTGAGCCCGCACAGCATCATAAGGGGTGTTGTCCTTAACACTTCAAAGGTGCTGAGAATGGCAAGGAGCTTAGGAGACACAGTCTTGCACAGACAGTGGTGTTTGGAGACTTTCAACCAAATGAGCTACTAAACGACATGAGCAATATGAGGCCATCCTCCAGATCCTAGACTCTGTTATTTTGGCTTGAAGTCAGCTCCGCGGAGAGTGACCTGAAGTTCACTTGCAGCATCCAGGCATTTTCTGAAGCAGTTCTTGAGTTCTTCTTTGGCTCTTTTGTTTTGACAGGGACTAGTCCCATGGGGGACAGGGATTAGTCCCATGGGAGGACAGGGACAGCCAGGGGTCACAACCTCATGGGTTGTGACAGCTTTTGCTCATTATTGAGCTATTACTGAAAATCCAGACTGCTCTTGCCTTTCCAAGATTTGCTCCGCAAGACCCCAGTCAGCTTCTCTACTGAGCAAACAGAGACAGTCTGGGCTGTCACTTTCCTTTCCTTTTTTTTGCATGGAAGTTGGTGTTAGTACAATGGGGAGGTGAGAGTGCCTGGCTGAGCTGGACATGGGATTACTCTTTCAACAGCAAAAAAGACTTCAATGAGACTAAGCCAATCATGAAATGACAGCCTTAAAGGAAAGAAGCATTAAGATCTGAGTGTTTGCATGGTTTACTGATAACAGATTTGTCCCTGTTCTATGTTTGTGTTTTGCGTTATCAATGCCTGAATATACCACGAGAAACTGTTTACTCCACTCCCAGTTTCCAGATATTTGTGTGTTTTCCCCATCCTAGGAATTTCCAGAGAAACCCTGTGTTCCTCACAGACATGGGGAGAAGTGGCCTGGCCCCAGACACTGAGGCTGCCATCAGAAGCTGATAGAGCTGCCCAAGCATCTCCCCATATCACAGACACAAAGCTTCTTTGTTGTGAAGGCAGAAATCCCACCAGGAAAGTGGTGAGGTCAGACAGAAAGGTGAGGACCATGCCTTCCAACCCCAGGCCTGGCTGTCTCCATCCTTTCCAGAGAAGGTGGGAAGGGGACAGGCAGCAGCAGCTGGGTTGGCCTTTGCATGGACCACCTCTCACACCCAGGAGAGCCAGCCAGGTTGTAGCATCACCCAGAAAGTACCTGCATATCCCCACAGCAGTCCTGTCCCTTGGCAGGATGCTGCCCTTTGCCTACTTTGCATGTGTTTTGAGCCAGCCCATTAAAATAAGGCTGTGAAATACAGGAAGGGATTGTCTTAGACCTCTACTGCTGGCAGAGGAGACAAATGCATCAGCTTCACTCTGCAGGGCAAGGTAGCGCTCTCCTGCTTGAGAGTTTAAATTTACAGTGGCTACAAGTGGCTCTGAGACAGCAAGTGGGGAGAGCAGCCGTCAGATAAAATCATGCTCCTCATTCGGCAGTGCTTCTCTGCTTTAATTAGAGGTCTCAAAAGTCATTTGAACAGGGCAAGTTTGATATCATTGGGGTCATGGCAATGCTGGACTGCCCTGGGATGTCTGTCCAGCAGAAGGAGGCCCCTGTATTGCAGCAATTCGGGAAGCTGCTCATGAAAACATAAGGGCAGTGAGCAAGAGGTGCCATTCTCAGGTGATTTCAAAGGGGTAAAAGTTTGCTGAATGTCTTGGAGACCTTTGAAATGTATTGAGCTGTCTGTCTGTAGTGTAAGATAATTATCATTCTGTTACACAAGTGTAATTAATTTTATAGCAAACTAATGAGTTCTTTATTGAAATAAAAGAGGACACCAGCTGGAATTAAATCCAGAAAGGGACTAGCTAAACTGGGGATATTGTGTACCTATCATGTGTGATCAGCTTCCAAAGGGACAGTCAACTTCATGCATCCTTTTATATAGGGCTTTCCTATTATATTAGGCTCAGATGAGATCTGCAGCGGGAGCAGGCCATTCCTCATCCCTTATGGCAGGACTTGTCCATCTTCCTCTTCAGCATCTTCTGCTGGTACTGTCACACATGACAGACCTACTCTAGTCTGCTTTTACTGTTGTTATTTTAAAGTCATAATAAATGTGCTCCTGATGACACCCTTCCACGCTGCTGTAGGGGCTCCTGCAGAGGGAGGTACCAGTGAAAACTTGCAACTCTCCCACACCAAGAAATTTGCTGAATTGATTCAGCCCAAGCTATTCTTTCTTTCAAAAAATGTAGGAACTCCAAAGGCTGTGAACTCTTCCGATTTCTTCCTCCCTACCTAGGAACCACAAGCGTGTTCACCCTTTCTTTGTGGATGGAAAAGTTACACCAAAGGGAAACATTTGCAGGTAAGAAAGTTTTTTTTAATAGCATTAAACTGAATGACAATTACAAATCTGTCCTGTGTGCCTGTCTGATTACATACATTCTGTGCCCAAAGGGCAAGAAAAGAAAAGAAAAGCACAGTGTGTGTTTAAACAGCCCCATGGAGACATTCCTTGTACGTTGGGTGTTCATTGGAACACTTTAATATGGATGTCTGCGTTTACTCCACCCTGATGGTTGAACTCCTTCAGCTTTCCAGAATGATGAGTGACCTGGAATTTATAATTACAATAGGTGTAATGCAATTAATCACCACCTCAGAGCTGTCTTCTATTGCTAACGGCTTTATGATACCAATCCTCTGCAGCAAGTGCATGAGAACAGCTTGTGTAACATAACTATTTCCAGCTGAGACAAGTTCAGTGGGGTTTCTACCACCCGGACAGGTGTGAATATCCCTTTCTGCAGCAGCTGCTTTCTGCAAATGCCAAGGTGTTCCAGGCTGCCGACACAGCCCTCTTCGGTACCCAGTTCAGGTACCAGCAGATGACATGTATGCTTGAAGTCCCCTTTAAGCAACTAGTACTTATTTGGCCAACATCTTCTATCCATTCCAGATGTCCCTTTCTGGGTCATTCTTCTGGAGGAGATACTCGGGGTAAGTATCTGGGGTAAGTATTTGGGATAAGTAAGCTGCAAAGACCAGACAGAGACATAAATTCATATGGAATAAGGCAGAAGTTAACCACAGTTTGAAGAAAACCAAGAAAAAAAAAAGCAAAGAAAATGCAACTGTATGCCCTTTAAACCTCAGCACTTGTACACATGGTTAATTATTAATTATTGATATGGTTTATTGATGTATTGATGTATTGGTTTGTGCCACCTAGAGGACAGATCCCATTGTTCTGAACAATGTACAGATCCACGACAGCACCTGATGAGTTCACAAAGGGTTTTCCAGTGAGGAGTGCTGATAGGGGACCACTGACAATTTTGAACACTGAGAATATCTCAGTTTTCCCCCAAAACTCTGAGCAGACTAAGAAATTTAGTCCAGAGCTTTCAAATCAGACAGTTTGTTGCATTCAGTGAAATCATTTCAGCTCTCAGTCTTGCAATTTGTTGCAAAATGATTGAATTGATTTCATTTTCTTTACTCGGGGGCTCAAAATTGTAATGGAAAAAAATTCTCCTGTCAAAATGCAACATTTTAATGAGACTTGCAACTTTTTAAAACATCTTGTTTTTAAAAGAAATCAGAAATACTTGATTTGAAAAAAAAACAAACAACAAAACCAACCAGAAACATTTCCAGCAAACTAAGAAGGTCATAATTTCCATCCAGCGCTATTTGCAATTTTGGTAGGAGATGAGAGACTTAAGTCTGCAGAAGCAGATCATTTAGGGAAGGAAACAACGAAAGTTTTACAAGAAAGTTTAATTAAAGTAGGAGTAATTAGGTGCTGAGGAATCACAACACAAACTTGGCAAGCGATCAGTCTCTGCTAGCAGTGTCTTTTTTGCTCTATGTCTATGCCCTTGGACAGATGTAACCATAATTTCAGTTACTGGTTAACCAGCTCGCCAGGAAACTTCATTCTTACAGGCTGGTTTATGGTATAACTATCAGTATCTGACTGCAAGTCCAGAGGGATCAGAGCTGAGGGTAACAACCAGATTTTCTGCTTCACTAGGAATGCTGCAGTTTTATATTCCAACATAAAATGACATAAAACTATTAGGAATTTCATATTTTAAAAAAGTAATCCCATAAACAATATTATCTCAGGTCGCAGAAAAGAGGTATTCTGAAGAAACACTTGCAAATGTTTGGTCTCTTAAAAAGAATTTTAGTGTATTAAAGCAAAGGTTTCACTTTGAAAAGTAAATTTAAACAGAAATGCAAAATAATCCATTCCAATAGTATAGACTTGAGACACTGCAAATCCATAACAATGCTGAATTTTGTTAGCTTTGCTGCTAATTTGTTGGTTTCAGTACATTCAGTGTGTTTGTGAAGGATGTTTAACAGTAGTAGCTGTGGTTGTGTTTCACCCAAAGTAGTTGCATTTCTAATACTCACTTTGTCTCAATTTCCCAGTGGAGAAATGGTGGAGAAGAGAAGCAAGAAGGTAATCTTGTCCCTTTTCGTGCCACTGGTTGTTTTGTCTATTTATTCTACAAACTCTTTGGCTGTCTGATGAGTCTGAGCTCTCTGACCCCAGCACAGAGGCCAGGTCTCCAACGGGAGCCGCTGGGCAGGGAGCACAGCGTGGCCATTGAGTGGTTTTGCTCTGAAGGCCACATGTTAGTTATGTCTGACATCTCTTGGATGCCACAAACCATCTCCTTTGTTACTGGAGATAATAGAAAGCTGAGGAGAAAACAAGGCAGATGAGTAATGGGGGAGGTGAGAGAACTCGGCTCCCCCAGAGCTGTTACTATTTATACTTCAAGAATTCCTCAAAATAGCCTCCGCTCTGTTTACGGGGTGGTTTTCTCTGGCATGAATCATGGGGATACACACGTTCCTCCTGCTCAGCATTACCCACAGGTCATGGGGTCCCACCAGCTGATGGAGGAGCTCAGCCCTGGGGGAGGCTGGGGATGAGAGGGTTTCATGGTGCCGTGAGGAAGAACACCCAAAAACCTTCTCAGGCACTTCCAGGCAAACTCCTGTCTTTGACCACTGAGGCTACATTGTGCTGTCAGTTAGGAGTAAGCCCAAACCTGCCACCCATCTTGGTTCATCTGTTCATCTCTTATGGCCCAGCTGATACCACATGCTGAAGCTCCTCTGACATGGAAAGATCAGCCCCAACGTAGACACCAGTTCTCATCAGTGTGGTCTGCAGTGATATGCCAAGAGGTGGCTGAGTGTGCTAGTCCCAGCCCATCAAGGAGGCCCAAGGGTGCTTTTTGTATCTCATCAGGATGGACACTTTGAACCCAAATGCAGCTCATAGAGCTGGATGCAGGGAACAGCCTAAATCCCATCTTCACCTCCAACTAGGGGCATAGTCTGAGGAGGTGCCAGGAAATTCAGTGGTCCTTGGGTGGCCACTGCCTCAGTTTTTTCAGGCTCTTATTAGGAAAGAACTGGATAATTTCACTGAAAACCAAATAGCAAGACAGCAAACAGGCCTGAACTGTATCTCTACTCAGCACTTCCATAATCTCCAGTAACCTCTGTTGAGCTCTCCTCCACATGGCTGTGGCTGCACTCTTCCACGCCACTACAGCTGCCCACCACACCAGGGTCTGGGCAAGGCCCATCCTTCCACCACCGCTTCCCCTCTCAGAGAAGCATCTCTGCCTCCTACATGGCCCCAAGTCGATCCCTCACCATTTTCTCTAGGGGGTTCGGATTTAGCTTGGCTCGGTCACAAGTCCGATGTGCTCCTCACTGCCCTCCCACAGACCCAAATTTCCACATGCCTTCGCTTCCCTCTCTGAAATAATCCTCATCTGTCTGCCACAGAAGCTGTTAAGCTTGCTGAATTAATGAGTATAAAATGCTGCAAATTCACTACATTGTAAAACTGAGTTCAATCCCATTTTTCTGCTACAACCTTCCTCTAGGGCCCTGGGAAATGCCAAAATACAGATTTTAAAATTTTAGGCATTTTCCTGCCAGTATGGCAAGATCACAATGCTTTAGAAACATGAATTTTCTGAGAAACTTTTGTCTCATATGGTAAATCCACAAAGTACTGCCATACATAAGGAGGAGTCAGGACACCAAGAAGACCCAGTTTGAGCAGAAAGCTGCCTAAATTAGTGGGAAATACAGAAAAGGGAGTCAGGCAGCCAGGAGGTGTGTCAGCTGTGAACGTTCCCCAGAAGTTAATACAAGAACTGCTCAGGTCTTTCCCATGATAAATGAGGTCCTGAGAGGAAAAAGGTCTCTCCCTCCCTTCTCACTATATCAAGAAGCCCACTTACTTCCGAGCTTCTACTCTATCAAGTATTTAATTAGTTGTAAAAGTATAAGGAAAAATATGAAAATCCCATCCCAGATAACCTCACTGTCTCCTACCTAAAAGGGCTCTGTATTTCGTAGGCACGGTATAAAACAGGTAAAGTTATTCACACTTGGCCTCTCCCACTGGCCAGGAAAGTGCCATAACCACTGGGCTGAGTCTCCCAGTACACACACATGTCTGAGGGCTCGTCTCTGCTGTCTTTTGTGTGGGTTTGGCAAGCTCTGTACATGCCTAATGGATCAGGTCTTGCCAAAAAAACAGAAAGTGGGGAACGCCTAGCTTAAGAGTCTCTCCAGGGCTTGTGCACAGGCAGCTCACCATGTCCAAAGAGCTAAATCCAGAGGGGATTAAGTGCTCAAGCCCAGAATGAAGGCACCCATGAGAAACCTAAAACCTGGGCTGCCACCTAACACTGTAGGTGCTTTGGGTTCCTTGGTGCTGACGTTCCTCCAAAGGAGCACACACAAAACTGTCTACACCCCGGGCCTTTTGACACTCATATTTCTGCTGCTGCACGGCAGACATCCTACACGAGGTACGTGCACATCTCCATGGTGTAAACATTCTCCACCACGCTCAGACTGTTCTCCTCTTTCCTAAAACAGCAGAGTTGTCCCCATCGTTTTTATGACATTTTGGAAAGGAATTCAGCAGCACATTGAAGGACACATTACAGAGCAGGGACAAACACTGATAACATTGGCAAAGTGGCAAACAGAGTGGGTGTTTGATAGCTCCCCAAATGCAGACTTCCACCCTCTGCTTAACGATAGGAAAAGTGCAGACAGGATATCCCTGCAGGGTGTCTCTTCGGGAGAGTTGTTGGCAAAACTTGTGTTTCTCTATACACGGTGAGCAAAGGTGCTTTGAGCCAGAAAGATTTTTTATTGTGTAAGAGAACAAAACAAGCAAGAACAAAAGTAGTTTTCATGAGAGAAGCGTGTGAGTGTGTGTGCGTGTGCTCCCTCTGTAATAATCTGCAATGAAGTGAATGTAAATTGGCTGCCCGTGTCTCTAAATTGAAATCTAACATCGCTGTAGACATTAGCAGTCATAACACATACAGAGCTCCATATATGACAGCACTCATTTGCTTCCAAATCCCCTAAGAAATTCTTGAGCAGGAAGAGTAGAAGGCTGGTGCTTGCAGGTGTAATGGAAGGTTGATTGGTTGTTGGGGATGAACTTTTCCCCATACTCTGTGAAGACAGTAAGGAGAAGTCAGTCTTGTGAGAGAATACATGAGAAAACACAGGCAGATGCTTTGGGTGAAGTTGGTGTTTGTAGAAGGCCATGCAAGGCTGGACTGCAAATTGAAGGTTTAAGATAGATTTCTGGAGGAATGATGGTCACACCTTGCCCTTTGCAATCCCTCCAGGGGGTGACAGTGTTGAAATTAAAAGCAAGGCCTTCCACTGGACTGCCATGTGCAGGACATCTCATTCCTGGGGTCAGCTAAAGCTTTATTGTCTATGAAAGAAAGGGGGAAAATTGGGTACAGAGAAGAGTGATGTGTGTTATTGCTCACTATTCTTCAGAATCCAACACTTTGTCAAGAGCCTACCTCAAAGAGGGCCCAAGAACCCTAACAAGATGATTCTATCCAAAAGACTATCCACAGTGTTGAAATGACTGAAGAGTCCAGCTGACATTGGTTTTGAGCGTCCAGAGAACTTACCTTTAGAGGGGGTCTGTCAGAGCCTCACCCTGGAGACATTCAAGGTGAGGCTCGACGAGGCCCTGGGCAACCTGGTCTAGT
>JAOXJM010000009.1:6836730-6858504 GCA_026413425.1 Tringa solitaria | reverse complement strand
CACAGCTTCTCTGGGCAACCTGGGCCAGGCTCTCACCACCCTCACACCAAAGAATATCTTCCTAATATCTAATCTAAATCTCCCCTCTTCCAGTTTGAAGCCATTACCCCTTGTTCTATCACTACATGGCCTTGTAAAAAGTCCCTCTCCAGCTCTCTTATAGGTCCCTTCAGATACTGGAAGGGGCTCTAAGGTCTCCCTGGAGCCTTCTCCAGGCTGAACACCCCCAACTCTCTCAGCCTGTCTTCATAGGAGAGGTAATTAACCCTCTGATCATCTTCATGGCCCTATTCTGTACTTGCTCCAACAGGTTCATGTCCATCTTATGTTGAGGGCTCCAGAGCTGGACACAGGACTCCAGGTGGGGTCTCCCCAGAGTGGAGCAGAGGGGCAGAATCCCCTCCCTCACCCTGCCAGCCATGCTTCTTTTGACACAGCCCAGGATACTGTTGGCTTTCTGGGCTGCAAGCACAGCCAGACTACATACATGGTGATGAAGATGTTCCAGGGGAACATAAAGATGTTCCCTTCACCAAATCAAATGTTGAGAATAACTTTGTCCTTGAGATATTTGTCATGACTTCTGCAGTCATGGAGGTGTTACTCTGTTATATCCTGTGTCACCGTGGATTTAGATCACTGTCTTCTGGATCTAGTCATCAGCATCAGGTATAACAAGGAGCACTTGGCTTCTTTAACCCGCAGTCATGAGCAAGCAGAAAAAGGCTCAGGCTGAGGTACATAACTGTTTTGTGGGATACTGGGTCACCTCAGAAATGCATCAACACCTCCCATAAAAGTATGATTACAAATCTCATGAAAGCCTTCCTTAAAAGCCCAGGCTTTGGATTCATGTGATGCTCTGAGAATTTCAGCTTACATGGTCTGAAAGGAGGTTTCCTAGTCTGTGTAGCTATAATGTAAAACTGGAAAACAAAAATCCTAACTCAGGAAAATCTAATTCCATGGAGGAGCTTCCTCCATGATTTTAGAGAAGGGACTGGGATTGCAGCCTGGAGAAGATGATGACCTGCCTTTCTTCTAGAGGAGCACCTGTGCCTGCCAGCTAGGAATCTCCACTGCAGAAAATTCACTCTATATATTAGGAAGCAGGGGTGGTTCATGACCTGTTAGACGTGAATATCTCCCCAGCTCACAGCCCCACTGCTGTGCCACTGTAATACGTGCTGGCTAGAATGGGGCAGTCATGCAGCAGGTCTTGAGCAGCCAACGGCACGGTAGCACTGTTCCAATCCGATGCTTTGCAGCACGTAGGAGTGAAAAGGGATGTGGGATGCTTTCATAGTGCCACGTTCCTCAACTGTCAAGAAGCAAATACCTACATGTGGTCAGCCCAAAAAAACTGGATTTTAATCCACTGAGATGCCAGCTTAGTTTGGCCTTGACATGTGTGCTAAAAGAGGATAAAAGCTTCTGGGAGGACAGGCCAGATGGGAGGATTATCTCCATTGTTTTGGGAAAGGCTCTGACTTTACAAACATTCGCTCACAGAAATGAACAAAAACATCTTTTGCGATAAGTACTGCCTGCACCGAGCCTTCTCCCCAGCTCGCTGATATGCAAATCTCACCACACGCAGCTGGGCTGGAGCTTTGCGGTTGGCAACCTTTCTGTACCAATTTTGGTAATAGCTTTCTACGTGACTCGGGTATGACTAAGCAGAAAGGAATTAGTGGGGACTCTTTGTTCTTGAAGCTCCGCCGAAATATGAACGTGCTGGCCTGACAAAAGCCGGCTCTTTGCATAAAGAAAATAAAGAGGTCTGGAAGGTTAATGAGTGACATAATCAGCTCTCTGGGAAGTGCGCATAGGCAAGGAATGAAAACAATGTGCAACTGAGATAATTGATTACCCGCAGTGTTGCACTCACCTGTGGCAGCATGGATTCCCCAGCACATTGAATGAACAGGGCTCATGGGGGCCTGGCAATGAGGTAAAGCCACCAAAGGGCTGGATTGGGATCCCCAGCATCTCTGTGGTGCTCAGAGGAGGAGGAAGGCAGGCCCTGAGTGTGGCTTTTTGCAAACAGGCTGTTGAGGGGCAAAGTCTGGAGGGAGGCAAGGTGTACAGGAGGAGCAGGGAACATGGTGCCCCTTTCCCACCCTAGTTCATTACAGGTTGTAGTCTGCTGTTAGGGCTGGAGGAGATGTGAATTCCCCCTCTGGTCACTAAGTGCTTAAGTGAGTCTTTGAAGCTCTGAGTTACCTCCTAAAGCTGGAAAATAGCTCTTCACAAAATCCTGTCCAAAAGCAGCCCTTATTCTGTATTTGAAATGAATGGTGTCTGCCTAATTTTGGGGCAGACACTCTGGGAGGAGGAATTTCCCTGTAGCCTTGCCGCATCCTTATGGTCAGTGAGCAGAAAGAGTTGAGACACGCTCTCCATCTCCCCAGTGTTTTTCTCCAAGCAGTCTTTAATATCTCAATTCCATGGCAGTAACCAAGCTCCTAAGTATTTGAGGTTACAACACTCAGTGGTCACATTTATATCCCATCATTGACCTGTCTACATCAGAGCCTGGAATACCCCTGTAGGGTGGCAAGGGGGTAGAAGGAAGATGACCTTGCACCACTGTGTGCTGTTATAGCATGGAGCTATCAAACAAAGCATGGAAATGAACTTTCAGCTGAATTAGGTTCAACTAATTGTATTTGTGCCATCTACCTGAGATAGTGCTGCTTTTGATGACCAGATGAATGACTGATACGTGAGCAAAACTTCTACCTATGTACCGAGAGAGGATATGAAGTCCTGCACATCGCTCCTGAGAGATCTGCTGGGCAAAGAGAAACAGGCTATGCTGGCTCTGGCCACACTGCCCAGGTCCTTAGGACAATGGACAGAACCCTCTCTCACTTCAGTCAGGCCACCACGTTGCATGTGGAGACTTCCATCCCAGGCCATGGAGACTGTCAAAGATTGAGAGGTCTTTGGAAATCATTTTAACGTAAATACTTCAAACAGAAAGTGAATGCACAGTCAGGAATAATACCTGCTCAAAGGCCAGGTTGGTCTCCATGGATTGCAGAAGACACGGGCCTGTGACTGCAAGAAGGACCTGCCTCTGCTGCTGTAAAATGGGCAGCACACAAGGACATGAAGAGTCATGTCCCTACAGCAATGGGTGCCCGGGAGGCTGGAAGGCAGGACACTATTGTTATCACCCTGACTTAAAGGTTTTGTTTGCTGTTCTCACAAAGAATGAGTAACAGATCAGGCTTGTTTCCTAAAAGGGTATTAATCACTTGTGGCTATTTCCCCACAGTCTGTTCTCTGCCGTCCCTGTAAAATGAGCTTCCAGGTCTGGGAATGTACATATCTGGGTTTTATTCACAGTTATCTCTACTGACATCAGTAAAGATTGCCCAGGAAATGAGAGCACCGAGTTTCACCTCTCTGGTCTGCCACAGCACCACTGGAGAGTGGCTCAGTTCCCCAGCTTCAGAGGGGGGTTTGTAGCAGGGCGCAAGGGAGAGCGTTGAGGATGTCAAATGGGGATGTCACCAAAACAGGGGTGGCCATTGGCCTGCATGTCCTTATGGGGTTTTCAACTGTTGTCTACACTGAGCTTTGATAATTAATTGTTGTGACCAGTCTCAGTGTCAACAGGGATAGTAGGATTCTCACCTCTCAGCTCGTGCCCCTGGAAGCCACCTGTGAAACCACTTCCATTCACACAACCTGGAATAGCCAAAACCTCCCTCCTCCACCTCTCATACATGGGTGCCAATGAACATTTCTACCTCTGGTAGTGGCTTCAGCACTTTAGTACATGACTCATTTATGTGGAAAAGTGTGCAAGAGTCTTACTCAGGGTCCTAGGAGATGAGGACCTGAAGCATATAAGCAATACAACCAGCAATAAACCATCCATGATCGTGCACAGCAAAAGTTTAGTGGAGGGGTGAAGGGGACAGTGATCTCCATTCCCATTTATTCATTTCCTATTTATTTTAATCATCACTATCCAACTTTAGCCTCTCACAGAGTCGCAATTCTCAACCTGGTTCTTTTTCTCATTCAGCACCTTCTCCCTGTTTTCAGTGTGGATAATGCTGTGCGCAGAAAACACCTTTGCTGTTTGCTTTTGCTGGACCTGTTTTACCTTGGTAAGAAGGTTTCCAGGCCCAGAATTCCTATGCCCTCCTATTGTCTCAGTCCAGCAGCCATCACCATTATTAGTGCATCAAAATGTGAAGGTCATTTTTAGATTGGGCATTATCGCCTTTAGTGTGAGATCCGACCACTGTGTCTGCTGAGTCCCTGCATAGGACTCTGTGTGCCTCTGAAAGGCTCTCCTCTGACCTGCCTCCACCCTCTCATGATGTCTCCAGCACACCATTAAAGCAAAGGCTGACTAACTTTGACATAGACATCTGATTTTCAAAAATACCTGCTCAGGCAGATAAATCCCGTACCTGATAACTTTCCGGGCTGGGAACGAGACCGTTTCTGGGTTTATGCTCCTGCTGTGGCACAAGAGGCTCTCTGGACCTGTCAGATTTTCTCCTTCCAACAATCACTCCAAGATGAAAGCCATTTTCCTGCAGGTATTGCTATCTGACATGGGCACTGTGTGAGGTCTTCCCTGGCCACTGGAATGTGAACTGTGGGGTATGAGACACCGCTTCTCTTCAGCTCGTTGAATTAGAGTAGGGGGGAATTCTTTGAAGGCTAAAAAATGGGAACCATTTGAGTCCAAGCCTCATTAACGCCTGGGGTCATGAGAAGCTCAGAACAGCAGCTATAGCTGAAGGAATCTCAGGAAGATAAATATCAGTCCCCAGGGGATGCCCAAAGGAGGCAGAAGCCCACTGGGAGTCTCATAAATGCATGCCCAATGTTTTCTTTGCTCCTATTTGCAGTCTGCTCTTGGGACAGTCGTTGTGCCCTGGAATGTGGTCACACTTTGTTCCTCAAGTGAGCCGCCTTGCCAAGATACCGATCGGCACACCGCTCTCCTCAATCTGGTCAGTCAGGTGTGGAAGTGTGAGGGACCAGGCAGGAATGAAAAAGTGCATGCTGCAACTAAAACCCCAAATCATCTGTCACGATCTGGGAAACGTATTGGCAAAGGGTTAGAGAAAACAACATTCAACCCAGTGGCCTCTCCCATGGCTCCTTGGAGCGGCTCCAGCCTCACACCTTTGTTAGGCTCTGGAGAGATTTCAGTTTTGTCTCTGTCAACGCTTCCTTCTCTCCAGCATTGCCCTCATCACCTCAATCAATCACCGTCAGCATCTCCTCTCACCTGTACATGGGCTGGCACCGTAACCATTCCCTAAATCAGCACCTCAGAGAAGTTACGGCCATGTCTATAAACAAGGTACAGGGCTTGTAGAGGGAGCACAGTTCATCCCTGGAATAGTGGTGCAGGGAAGGGGTGACTTGCCATCACTTGGCACCCACAAATGAAGCCAGAGTGACTCCTTTGGGCTCATATGGAGCCATGGACCACTGGGGAAAACAGTAGGGCTGAAGAGTCTTCAACCTCCTACACACAGCACACTGCTCCCACATCCTTGACTCCAGCTAGCCTGGGCATCTGCCTTTCAGGAGGTTAAACCATGACTCGTCTTGTGGTCGGACTGCATCATCTTGCCGTGTCTTTCCATGTAGGAGTTGGAAAACAAGCTCTGCTTGGAGTAGATTAACCATCACCAACTCAGGATTTTAATGGCGTCTGCCATAAGCCCAGCCCAGCCAGCACAGCTCTCCCTCACACACAGCATCGATGTGCAAAATGAAAGCCACACCACAGATGCCAACAAGATTTAACATAGGGGAGATCATAGCTGACCTGTCTAGAGTACTCCCGCAAACTTTCTGTAGTATCTTCATGTCTGAGGGGCAGTGGTGGATCCATCTTCACACACCTATGAAGGAGGGCAGGCCCAACACCTTCATTTCATAGCTGAGGAGCAAAGGTGTGAGAAGTAATGGTTCAGATCCACACAGATAGGCATCAAACTCCTATTGAAGCACCTCCCCATAGAAACCAAGGGGCAGTTCAGGATAGAAACCAAGGTTTCCATGCACCCCATATCCTTCAGCTTGTCCACATCCAAACAGTGATGGGTTCCTTCCAGGACATGTCTGCCTTTCCACTGACAATCCAGTGGGGAAAGCTGGGTGCCTTCTTCCTGCAAGGATCAGGTTGGAGAGTGTTTGGGGTAACAGCTCTGTAACAAGACCACTTCCTCAGGAAGGTGCCTTCACTTCCTCAGCAGGCCATGCTTTCCCAGCAGAGAGGGGTTCCCCATTTGTCCTCGCCCTGATGTTGCTGAGCTGCCGAGCTGCTGAGTGGCAAGCGTTGGGGCAGGAGGAGAAGGCTCTGGCTGCCCTGTGCACTCCTCTGCATGGGGTCAGAGCTGCTCCAGCAAATGTATTTATTTTGTTTATTTTTATTTCATGCAAAAGGGAGAAAAAAAGGCAAGAAGAAAGGCTGCAACAGCTAGTCTGTTCCCCCAGAGTGTGTGACTGAAGAGATGGTGATGTACAAGGTCAGCACCCATCATGCTGCCCCCCATCTTCAGCCAGGAGCAGGTCTGACTCCCAGCTGATGCAGATGACTATCATTTCCAGTAGCATCCGTATATTCTCAATGGGGAGGTGGAGACTTCTGGAATCACTTAGGCAGTATGCTGTGCACAGAAAGGGGAATACCAAAATTAGGCTTCTTGGCTGCTTTTCTGCAGATTCCTGAAGACAATGGCCTCTCCTCTGGCTGACAAAGTCACTCCAGACCTTCTACCTCTGAAGGCAGATCCGTGAGGCAAGGCATGCAACATTTCCAGAATTAGTCACCTAAATTAGGCAAACTGCATACAGCCCTTTGCAGTCCAGGTCCTGTGTGACTTGTCCACAAACATCAGGATGTGTGTGGCCAGCTGTGATCACGGCTCCAATATTAATTGCCTCCCTGTTAGGCACAGGACGAGGAGGTAACTCACACTTGTCTCCTTGTCGCTTTGCAAGGCAGAGGCTGCCTCAGTGCTATTGGGATAGACCTGCTGTTTTTTCTGTCACCAGGTTTAATCCCAGCCTTGTTCTTAAGGATCAAAAATTATTCACATCTGACTGGTGATCTGCACTCAGGGCATCTCAGCTTGGTTTGCCTGTCACTGCTGCAGCCATGGCTGTCACAACCTGGCCATACATCCTCTGCCGAGCTTTCCTGCCCCAGTTAAAGCCATGACAAAGAGCCTGGAAAAACACATCGGCAGGAAAATGCAAAACCCTTGTCATATCTGACATAATAACCCAGCTTGAGCCTTGCACTGACATTTCCAGAGGTCCCATGGAGGACAGTGTGTGGGTAAAATTCAGATGGGCTATTTATTCTTAAATCATTCTGTCTCAAACATTAATTTGCTACCAATCAACTAGAGAAAGCTATAGACATACGACATTTATTATTTATACACCAATTAAAATACTGCCATGCAGAAAATATCCAAATGATTAAAACATGCCCCTTCTTCTGACATCAGCAAAAATTCTCAGCATTTAGTTAACGGGCAGCTTGTTGCTGGCGTTATCTCACTGCTGGTCGCCTTTACCAAGGAGCCTGCAAAGTCTGACCAGCAAAGGGAGCTCCAAAATCAAAGGTGAACTATCTTCTCCCACAGCAGCTTCTGGCTGAGCTGGAGGATCTTGATAGACGGTTGTAGGGTCAGAGAGGCCAGGTGCTGATTTTAGCAACACTAACATGACCTTGGTTCAGCAGTTCGCTAGGAGGTAACTGAGCTGTGAATCCAGCCTTCGACGTGCACGACACGGGGTGGTAGAGGCTGCACGAGAGGTTGGGGCTGAGAGTGACTGACTCAGATGGCAAGAGGTTGGCAGTCCTTCAAAGAGGCTTTCTTTGTCTTCTTTGTGGGAGGTGTAAATGAACTGAATGGAGACGCTGAAGGCTTTCCCGTGCCAGTTATTAGCAATCTCACTTCTATATATAGCTTCTGCTGAACTTACCCTGGGTGAGCAAGCAGAGTGGCATGTGAGTTATCGCTCTTGTCACGTTCGCCTCTCTTGATTACACGCATTTTGTTTGCTTGCTCTGTCGTGGTGATGTAAGGCAGGCTAAAAGAGGCTGCGATGCCTCACGGCTTCAACATGCCAGAGCTACAGGCTCCAGTTAGGAGCTACCTGAAGCCTTGGCACTCTGGGGTACCACCGCCTGAGGACAGGGAGCAGAGCTCCATGGAAAGTTGGGCAGATTCCAAGCTGTTTCCCCATCTCTCTAGTCCAGCAGCAGTTCATGTGCAAGAAGAGAAGGAGTGGGAGACTAGCAAAATTGCACTGGGGGAAAGCAGTGAAAATTTTTCCTGTGGCTCCTGTCAAGCAAGAGCTTATCAATCAGAGGTTTTTCTGAAGTTCGGTTGATTTTCCTATTCTTTTTCATTTCTCTGCATTCTAGACTGGCACCTGAATCAACATGACAAAGGATGTTCAAATAGCACCATCGAGCTCACCAGACCCCAGATTTCTCGGGGGAGACTGGAGAAAAATACCCTCTGCACAGAACCTGTTTGTCCTAACCCAGTATAAACATGCCCACTTCTTACAGATTAGCAATGCCTATTTTCCCTCCAAGCTGCTTCATTTCCTCAACCAAACAGCCCTCGGATGGAGGTGATTTCTTCCTGTGCTTTCTGAGGGGCAGCAAGTACAGCGGTAGCTGGATCTTCACACCAGCAAACAGGGATGAGTCAAGGAAGTTAATTAGAGATAGCCCAGTGCCCCATTCCCTCATTCCCACCTCAATTAGGAGACACTACCAGGCACCCTGGGGGCTGATCTTTCTCTGGGTCACCTGTGCCAATGCAAAATGGCTGCAAAGCGTTCCTGATTTAAGAGTACCAGGTCCCTCTTGCACACACCATTCACAACACTCATTTGTACTCACGAGGTCCTGAGGATGCTAGTGTCAAAGTGCCGTGGATGTTAATTAGTTACCTCTGGTGATTTCACTCTCTGTAGGTCTGGGAGCAGCTTTGCCCAACCAGTTGTCCTATGAGTGACTGAAGGTTATATACCACCACTCACATAGAGGGAACGCTAATGGTGTCCTTTCTGTGGTTGTTCTCTGCAGATCCCATCTGGAGGCTCTACTGGTCTCCCCACAGGAGCAGTCATTGGCAGCTGGTGCCAAGCAGGACCCCTCCTCCATGGTCCCATCAAAGCCCCGATGCCAGGTGCTGAGCATGCCAACAGCTCACAGCATTAGCAGGCCCCCGGGGCAAGATTTCACACGTGCGGGCCGACACTGAGCCCCTTCAAGTGCGGAGGGGGTGTGTGTGTTGGCAGAATCAATTAAAATTCTTGGATTGCCACCAACAGCTTTGACTTGGTTTGGGCCAAATTCCCAAAGAGGCCCCTTTGCTGCTTCCATGTTGGCTGTGACCGAGGTCTCTTGAGAGCGGCCTGGTCCAAGTTGGAATACGTTTTAGATAAAGAGTGTGTCAGGTTATGGAATGTGCCCAACAGCCTGAGCCAGCCTCAGATACAAACCCCACCCGCGATTCCACCTCTCCTGGGGAGACGACGGTGGACCATGACAATGGCAGCAGGGCCACCACGGATGAGGTAGACCATGAAGTCCTTAATCCCCAAAGTAACCTCAGCAGCCAGGATATTTTCACTTTGATCATGGCATCCCACTGACCAGTTGCTCCCGGGTGTAATTTTAAGAACAGGCAGAATCATTTCAGGTTATGACCTTTTAAGACACTGCTGACATCTCCCAAAGGAAGGGTGGTGACAAGTTGGTGGTGCCTTACACCTGCAGTATGTGGCTGTGCTCCTCGATCAGCATGGGTCCACGGTGATGTTATCATCAGCCTCATCGAGAAGAGGAACTCACTTGGAATAAATTAAACAACTGCTCTTTTCTTCCCCTAGAAGAGAAACATGAGCAGGAACTGCCTGAGTGGAGCAAGAGGCTGATCCAGTGAATAAATAGGGAGCCTTTTCACTGTGAGGCTCCTCCAGGCACTGGGACTATCTGAGGATGAATTACAGCAAATAAGAGAGACTGCTACCAGCCAAAAATATGGAGACAAAAGCCAGAGCCAAGCTAAATGTTTCCAAGCCCAATGATCCCATTTGGGAATCCAAATCTCCAGCTGCGTTTGCAATTCAATTAAGCCTTTTTCTCTCTCTCCCTTGCACAGGGCTATGATGGGCAGGAAGCAGCACAGTGAAATCCCACAAAGGAGACAGCTCATGTTGACCTGGACCAACTCTACAAGGCATTACCAAGCTACAGCATGGGCAACCCCTGTTGCCACAAACCGTACCGTGGGTCTGACGCTGTGGGCAGGCATTCCTGGGTGTAGAGGTGATGCAGATGTGGTCTTTTTTGGATATTCTGATGATGAGTGAGCAGGTAAAGCTGGGAGGTAGCTAGGTATCTATCATTTTGCATTGTCAGCTTCCCAGGGCTTTACTCAGCTCTTTCTCTGACCAACCATCTATGGGTGGCGATTTGAGTAAGGAATGAGTAAAATATGATTACAACTGAAAGAAGGACTGACTGGACCCAAAAAAAGGTAGCAGACATAACACCACTCTGACAGTCCCACCTTTATCCCTTTATTTCAAAAGAAAATATGAATTTGGGGTCAAATTTGACAATAGATATTGATGGACTGATTAGTTTTTTCTGATTTTTAAGACTTCAGTCAACCAGACCACGAGCACAAATAGGGGGTGGAAGGGAAAGTGCATCTTTTGCCAACTCCTACCTCCCTCAACAGCCAGAATCTGTCAGCCATCCACCACACTTCTAGAACAGGCAGAATAATTCAGGGTAGCAGTTACTCTGCAACACATTTTTAAAATATCAGAAACAATAATCTCTATGTCTGTGTGTGTGATATATACATGTGGTATACATATATGTCTATATACTGTATGTGTGTACACATATACTTGAAAATATGTACATATTACATATGTATATGTATACATATACTTTAAAATATGCTGAGACCACAATGCCCTACTTTCTATTTAGTGCATACACACACCGTAGCTATAATGGCATGCCCTCCTTATTCCATCACAAAAATAAATATTTTTCAAACCTAAGGATTTTTCAGTAATCGAAGCCTCTCCCCACTGCTCTATGACATTTTGTTTTAAGAAAATATTGCATTATGTTCCTAGCACAGGTGACCTGATTAGGTGGTCACTCAGATGCAGAGAGCATCACTGGTCACTGCTCTGGGGGCTGATCCCAAGAAGGTGCATCCCCCACATCACTCCTCCAGCATTTCTTTGAAGGAACATCTTCCACCTTCTCTGTACTTGCCCACAGAGTCCAGCAGACTCCACAGCTGGCAGAGTCAGGCACTGGTGTCAGACCAGCTGCTGGGTGGGAAGGACTGGAAGGACACATGTTTTAAAGGGAGAGACAGAGGAGTCCATGGCTTAAGTGGCCTCCAAAGGGCCAAGTCTCCTGCAGCTTTAAATAATAGAATCATAGAATGGTCTAGGTTGGAGGGACCTTTCAGATCATCAAGTCCAACCATCAACCTAACACTGACAAAAACCATCACTAAACCATGTCTCTAAGCACCATGTCTACCTGTGTTTTAAATACTTCCAGGGATGGTGACTCCACCACTTCCCTGGGCAGCCTGTTCCAATGCTTAATAACCCTTTCAGTTATTGTTTTTCATTTAGTGTTTCTGTCCCATAGCACAGCACTGGCCCCTTCCAAAGCCACAGCCTTTACTGTTGGTCTCCCCTTGTCTCAGTTGTTGGTCTCCCCATTTCAGACTTTTGATTTTCAAACAGGTTCCCTCAATGCAGCCCAGCATCTCCCATGACTCGTGGGGATCTCCAGGGACAAAATTAAGCTATAAAAGCACTTGAGAGGTTTTCACAGTGAACCACCACTGACTCCAGGTTGGAATAACCATGAACACAAGCATGAGGATTGCTCTGGACAAGGCTCTTGGGCTGAAGGAGAGGCAGAGCAGAGCAGAGAATAGATACCTGCGAGGAGCTGGATTCTACCCCGCATTTCATGTGGAGTGCCACCAGCATGGAGAATCACATGTATGTCCCATGGGCAAACACACATATATGCCTTGGGCAGACACCCACACGTACCCGTGCTTGCTGTGATACACTTTGTGCTTTCAAAGAAATGCAAATGTGCACTTAAACAAGTGCATGCGCGCACACACACACTCTCTTGCTCTCTCCCTCTGTCACACATAGTCAGTACAGAGATGCACATATATCTGCATGAGCAGGTTTAGAAATGATGTAGTTGTTTCTGTAGAGTCACTCACAAGAAGATCTAGATCTTAAAATGCTTACCCACCCTGTAGTACCACTGACTTACGGGGCCCTTTAAATACAAGAGAAAACATGCAATATTTCCCCTGTGGAGCTTCCACTCTAAATCAAGATTGATACCATGCCAGAAAAATGCAGACATTATGCAAGGAAGGGAGAATCAAAAACACAATTGGAAAGGAGCTGCTGGGAGAGGGCGCAATAGGGAAAATTTGCATTAATGAGTTTGCTTTCTCCTTTCGGACACATATCAAACCTATGCACATCACTGTATTTTTTAAGGAAACTCAGCTTTTTTAAGGAAATACGGATAATAAAATAAAATCCCACTAGATGGCACTCCTCGGACATGCATAATTCACTTCCCAAATCATGCGAGCCCTCTGCCAAATGAGGGCTGGCTGCAGACTTGCCGCAGAGCTGGGCGGCCTGGCGCGGCTGATGCAATGCAAGGAGCTGGGGCGCCGCATGCCCCACCAGCATGGTCCCCAGCGTGGTCCTCAGTATCCCAACTGGGTGCCAAAGCCTGGTCTCTGCATCCGACATGCCATCCCGGCACATTTCTCTCCATGTCAATCATTTGGGGGATCTGCATCCCTTTGTGTAGCTAAGGGTGCTGTGATTTGTGTCTCGTGGGTGGGAAACTGAGCCTCGAGGCAATGAAATGATTTGCTGAAATGATGGGGGTAAGTGTGTTGGGGAGAAAAGCCCTGAAATCACGAGTCCTTCCCCTCCTGCTCTAGTCAGGATGCTTCAGCCAGCTGGGAAGGATGGCATCACAGCAGTGTCCCCAACTTCAAACAGTCCTGTGTTAGGGCAACAGAAAACTTGTTTCATCCCTTCAATTGACAGCTCATGCCAGGGAGATGCCCTGTGATGTGGCTGTAGGACAGAGACAACTGAAAGGGGCATCTTTCTCCTCCTTCCATCCCCTCACCCATGGGCTTCCAGCCTGCCCCATCAGCTGAGGTGGCCCCCACAGGGCATCTGGCCAGAGGAAGACCGGGCTGGGTGCAGAGTTGGGTTGCTGTTGGGATATAGGGAGCTGTAAAGAGTCCTCTCTTGCTTGTGAGGGAGATAATTGTAATTCAGGAGAGGGTCTGGGGGCTGCCTGCCTCAGTAGCACAGTGCCAGGGCTGTGAACAAGGGCAGATAGGGGAACCACACCCCACCACAGAGACCTCTGCATGCTGTGAAGATGTGGCTTGGGCTGGAGGAACATCTAACGAAACCCGAGACCCAATCCATTCTTCCATCTGGCTTTTGCTTCTCTGCATGGTAGGGTCAAGGATTCCTGTGGGAGCAGCTGAGCCCATGAGGGTCTTTTCTTCTCCAGGGTGATGCTCTTCATCATTGGCGCTGCTCCCAACCCCACTGCTGAGGCACAGGGACACCCCCAGGCAGCCCTGCTCCTGGTGCCACCCTGATGGGGGACTAACGGTGATTCTGGCTCCCTCACAAGCATCACAAGCACAAAATGCTCATTTGACCGAACGGCTGCTTGGCAGCAGGACTGTAGCTTGCATGGTTTGACTGACAGCTTCCTGAGGCAATTTAATTAAAGAGACGAGAGTGCTCAAGAAAAATCATTAATTTCTCTTAAAGAGAAATCTTTGCTGAACACACCTGCCCAATGTGGGGCTGCGAGGATCGGGGCTGCGCTCCAGCAGTAATTGGCACAAGCACCCGCACCCGTGCTAATTCAATCTTTTCATTTTTCTTTCCCGCAAGCTCATTTTAATACCATCTGTCAGCAATCCCATCCCCTCTTATCGCCGCTGTAAGACTGTCCAGCCATGAGACTGGCAGCCATGAGGTGGCCGCAGGGTACAGGCAGCCACCTCCACGCAGGCTGCAAGCCCCGCCAAGCCATCCAGGAATCACCGTGCCCGGGACAACAACCGGCCCCAGGAAATGTTGGCCTTTGAGATAAGAACAGCTTCAACTCCATCGCCGCTGCTCTACAGAAACAGGGGCAAATATGTCCAGTACTGCAAGGGATGGACAGACACTGGTGGCACTGGGGGTGGCCATGACTCATTTGATTTTAGCTCTTCTGCTTTCAGGGCTGGTGGGAAAATGGAATTTATTGCTAAGGAGATGGTGCTCAAGGAGTGGCTGAAGGTTAGAGCGGGGATGCTGGTGGGTCAGGTACCTCACAGGGTTTGGGACTGAGGGGCCAAGGGCCATAGAGGGTGACTGGGGAGGGATGTGACCATCTCCAGTCAAGGAAGGAGGAAAATAAAGAGAATGAAGGAAGCCTGTGATAACGACCCGGATCTGGGTGGGTCCCAGCCTGAGAAACCGAAGAGCAGATGCCTTTTGCCTGAGTGCTGTGGCTGACTGGGGACATGGTACATTATCATGGGAAGCCACCCACTGCCTCTGGAGTGACTCAAACCTCCATCTAGGTCAGGCTGCTGCTGGATGGATGGTTTGTAGGGAACCAGCTGGGACATTCAGCCTGGCTTCTGTCAGTGGCCTTGCCACTGAAACCACCACAGCTACCATGGTCTGGGAGGCCTGAGGTGGGCAGAACCATGGCCAAGAGCCAAATGAAAGCAAAGGGACCGACTGTGGGAACAGCTGCCCAAACTGCAAAGGTCCCAGGAGAGGGCCATCGGTCTCCAGACGGAGCCATGGATGGACTCCCAAGCAGCACACAGGAGCTGTCCCTAAGAAAGGCTGCCCAGACTTACTTAAATAGCCACTAACACCTCCATTATCTGCACTATTCCTGTTGCAACGGTACCCTCACTGCTTCTGTGGCTTGATCTTCTCAAGCTGCCCTGTCCTGTCACCACAGAGCTGTCTATCCCCCTGCCCCCCTTGCTCATCTCCCAGCCCATTGCTCTCAGAGGGTAATGCAGATGGATGTCTCCAGCGTGGGCAGATGTTGACAACATCCATCATGGACCAGGAGAGCTGGCAGGTGGTGCTGGCCCCCCAGGTGAAGCAGGGAGCTCACACCACAGGGTTTGCAGTGATACAGGTGATAAACCTGTGTGCACCCTGGCCCAGAGCTAGATCTGATGCCTAAAATCAGATGCAGACAGAGCTGTCACACATTGCTTCTTGCAGCCAAGCATCATCCTGGTCCCTACAGCCAAATGCAACCCCCAAGAGCTCTGTCTGGGTACAGACCCCAACACAGTCACACACAGGTACCCTGCAGTTAACAGTCCTCCGTACCCCACTGCCAGGTGGCAGAGGGTGGAGACACGTGCCAGCAAGAAAAGGGAGCCCATTAGCTACATCCCTTCCTCTCCAGCCCCAACCTGGACCCTGGTTCCTGCCTTCACTGCCAGGATGCCCCCATGGAGCTGAAGGCTGTAGGGTTTGACACTTTGCTCCACAATTTTGTTGCCCACGGGTGAAAAGCAGGGTGTCAAAAAAAGGATCAGCTCTGTGACCATTCCAGCGGCAGGCCAGGGGTTGGGGAGCTCTTCCTTAGAATGTCTTGGACGGTCTCTTCTCCCAAGTAACAGGCAATAGGACAAGAGGAAATGGCCTCAAGTTTCACCAGGGGAAGTTTAGGTTGGATACAAGGAACAAATTTCTTCACTGAAAGGGCTGCCAAGCATTAGAATGGGCTGCCCAGGGCAGTGGTGGAGTCACCATCCCTGGAGGTATTTAAAAGCTGGGCAGACGTGGGGCTGAGGGACATGGGTCAGTGGTGGGTTTGGCGGTGCTGGATTAACGGTTGGACGTGATGATCTTAAAGGTCTTTTTTCAACCAAAACGATTCTATGATTCTACAATTTACAAAGCACTGCTTGTGAACCCTGATCTCATCATGGTGCCAGCAGACCCCAGTGGGGCACACAGCCCCACATCATCGCAATTCATCATCTGCCACTATGCCCAGGACTTTCAGGCTGCACCCATTAGTCCCACGCCTCTGGCTCCTGCACAGCTCGAGGCTGGTGTGATGACACCGTATCGTGTGCCACGTGCCTCAGCACAGGCTGAACCTTGTCCGTTCCAGAATGTGCTCTTTTTCCCCAAGCCAACTGTTTTGGTTTGAGAAACCCACAACAATTTATTGTCGTTCAGACAATTATTCTATAAGCCGATGACACCTCCCCAACCAGGAAAGCGAATCAGGAAAAACAAGGAAACCCAAGGGTTGAAATATAAACAGATTTAATAAAATAAGACTAGATAATTAACAAGAATAACACTAAAGAACCAATATTGATCCTGATACCAATACAAAATACACAAGGACTATCCCCAGCCTGTTCCTCCAGCAGGAAGCCGTGCACTCCCAGCAGGGACACCAAATGTGGGATACTGCGAGCGCTGTGGCTTTGGGAGGAAGGGAAGGGTTCAGGGCAAGGAGTTCTCAGGATGGCAGCCATCAAGGGAGAGAGAGAAAAGTCCTCAGCAAAATTTCTAATTAATCTTGAATGTGACATTCATGGTATGAAATAATCCTGTTGGCAGCTTGGGGCAAGTGCCCGGGTCTTGCTCCTCCTCATTCCTGCACCTGGCAAGATTGGAAACACCGAGACCTTGAAACCCACATCTTATAGCTGGCTATAGAATAAATGTTTTTATGAATCCAGACACAAGAGTCTTCTAAAAGTGCTGTTTTCCCAAGCATTAGAAGAGAAATTAGTCCTGTGTTGTTCAAATCAGGACACCGACACAACGCCAGCAGCTCAGCCCTGCGGACCCCTCCGTGCCAATGCAGATAATCAATGAGTCTCCCCTTCCTCTCTGTGCAGGGGAGACTGTGGCTGAAGCTTCTATTTGCTTCTAGAGCCCTAAGCATGGGCCCCTTGGTGTACCCCAGGACCAGCGGTGGCTTGAATGGCTACCCGGCTTAGCCCAGCCCTGTGGCCTGAAGCCCAGGCAGGTCCCTGCCTGCCCACCTCTGAAATCAAGGTCTGGCTGCAATTTTATGCTGGCTTCAGTTATCAGCAGCCCAAAATGGGAAACGCAGCCCCTTTTCATCATGCAGTGCAGGCAGGAAAACCGAGCAGCGTTGTTGCCTTGGATGCTCTCAGAGCTGTCTTCTGGGAATAGCTCATGGGCCAGGAATGTGGCTCCTTGCAGCACAAAGCTACGATCACCGCTATTTTCCCACTTAAAACCAGAGAAAAATAGATCAAATGTTAATTAGCAGCAGGGGAACCTGCTGCAAGTTTATTAGGATTTTCCCCTTCTGCAGAAATGACTGATTAAGAGACAGGCTACAAAACACCATAATACTTTCAACACTGCACATTTGAAAAGAACACGGCCAGTGCCCGAAGGATGAATAAGTTGGGGGGGGGTGAAGGATGGTGTAAGAGCAGAAAAGGAGGACGTGAGTTTGCCAAAAGAGATGATGAATCCCAAGCAGCATCCCTTGTTCTGCCAGTGGCTAACAGTAAGATCCTAGCGCAGTCACATCGCTAGCTGGGTTCTTTATCTGTAAAATGACCTAACCTCTGAGCTCGTTTGGGCCGTAATAAAAAGGCTGGCGGCTGGTGCGAGCTCTCGCTGGTATCACAGCAACAGCGGGAACATTTCAGAGCAAGCTCAGTTTAGCCGCAGCCTCTGGGGTTCTGGGGAACAGCTCTTTAATGTCTACAAAAAGTGCTTCGAAACCCAGGGATGAGAAGTGTGGAAGGGGAAGGACGATGGTTATTACGGACATGGCAGATTGCACTTTGAGCATATCTGAGTGCAACAGCTCAGAGAAATCGTGCCTGAAGAGTATCTCGGTGAGAACAGCTCGGCTCAGATTCCTCCCGACTTACAGAGCTGAGAAATACCCAAGGAGACCCAGTGAGCTGCATGACCTAAAGGATGCTTCAGGTGGGATAAAGCCAGCAAATAAAAGCAAACGGGCAATTCTTGATTATTCAGCAGCGCAGAAGCTGTCAGCACAAAGCAGGACCAGGAAGACCTCTTATTTACCCTGCCTGGTGGGCAGACGGAGGTTAAAAACCATAATGTGCTTTGACCTCCCTCGCTCACACCCAGAGCTGTCTGTGTGTCCCTGGAAGGATCCTTAAAATTTCCATCCATGATCATCCTCCCAACAAAAAGTCTGCTAGACCTCTAAAAGTTGCCTTCACCCTCTGGGATTTATGCCTCAGCCTTGCTGGAAAGGCAGAGTGGGGTTTGTGGCCATAATTTTAACCCATAGGAAGAAACTGGGCCAGGACAAGGTCATTTTTCCCTCTTCCACATCCCTGGAAGGGGAGGCAGAGAGAGAGGAGAGCCCAAGAATGAGCCAGGCTGCCTGGAGGAGAAGAGCTTTGGCATCGTCAGGTGCCCTTTGGCTCGGTCCATCTGTGTGTGATCAGCCAGGCTTATCTCCTCTCCAGGCTGCATGACACAAAACCCCAGGAAAAGACCCAGCGCTGCCATCCCTCCCTTAAGCTGCTGCCGGGGCATTTTGGGAAGGGAGGCTGTCTGACGATGCACCGTGCTCTGCTTGCCTTCCTTGCCAATGGCATAAAGAGCTTAAAATGCTATAATGGGACCTCCGGTGTCCACCAAAGCAGTTCATAGGAGAGACTGAAGATTTCACAGTTTCTTCTCCTTCCTGAAGCAGTACCCCTGGGTTATTGCACTTATTAAATTAGGAGCTGTAAAGCAACAGGGTAAATAATAAATCACTAGAAGGAAATAAAAAAAAATGCCACCCATTTCAGTTATTAGTCCAGATGAGTGAATTAGATGTTGAAACAGCAGCTTTGAAGTTCGACTCATTAAATCACACACCAATTCAGCGCTTATTAGGTCTCCAGTCAGATATATAAAAGCACCAGGAAGACGGGTTTGCTGTTAGCAATAGCCATTACCTTTTCTGCTCTGTGCAGCCCGAGAGTTGTTTGCTGGGTTGTGAGAGAAGGATTTAAAGTGCCAGCTCCCAGTGCCGCATGAGAGTTTGGGGACTGTGGGCCTTGTTTGTGAAGAAGGAGTTCAGAAAGTGGGTGAAAGCTACATAAACATTGACAAGGAGTAAGGAAGGCAGAGAAAATGAGCCGGGAGGAGACTTTCTGGTCTGTCTGTCCCAAAGGAGGATCAACCTGTAGACACTGCAGTGTCTGCTTCAAGAAGTCAAGCTCTTCCACTCAGCAACATGGACCTACACTTGGGAGGCTTCCCCCCATACCTCGGTCCATTCATCCGTACTGGATATCCTCTTCCTTGTGCAGCTCCTACGTACCTTATCTATAACCCTTGTCTCCTCTTCTCCTCACCCTCACCTCCTGCCAGCCGTCACCCTCTGAGTGATGGGCCAGCAGCCAAGATGCTCATGTGCCACCATTGCTCAGCCACCAGCCGGGCAACACATGCCCCAGACCAAAAGGCACTGGTACAGAGCTTGCCAAAATATGTGAAAAGATCTTCCTTGAGCACAATACTTACCCTAAAACACTACCTGTTTTTATCTAGCCTGAATCCTTTAATAAATGTGTGTCCTGATGTGTTACACAGATCTTAAAATTGGAGATCTCCTCCACTGGAGCTTAGTGTTCAGTCATGGCACTGTTGGCACTATGTATTGCCAAGTCCTAAGTGAAGTCTTCAAAGTTATGAGGTTAAAAGAATAATACATTTTTCATTCTTCATATTTGCCTTATGTTAGGAAATATAAGCTCATGATTTCCAGCTTTTCTTCACAGCCACAGTATTTAGAAATCTATTTTTAAAGTGAAAATTTGGATTCTCAGTTAATAAACTGATTCCAGCAGCAAAAAGCTGTAAGTGAAATATGTTGCAGAACTGAACAATCCAGAGCTAGCAATGGCCCACACGTGCCTGGCAATTCCCAGTACTCACACATCTGTAGGACCAAAGGTTTAACCAAATGTTCAGGCCATGAACCCAATCCTGCTCTCTCTGGGAGTTTCGTATTTCATCTCCTGACCCAAATGTTTCAGCTGGAACGTCGCATTTCTTTAGGACCAGGCGCATCTATGGCATAAGCTGCCCTTCAACTTGTGACTAAAACAGGGAAAGACCTTTTGAGATAAATAATAAATAGAATATGCTCTCACCCACAGCTGCCTTTTGCTGAAACCACGACTTTTCTGTAGTTGATTTGTAATTTGAGGAAGAATGAAGCTGACTTATCTTACAGGCTTTTTTTTTTTTTTTTCAGATTTAAAGGGGTTGCGGGTTATCTGGTTAAAGGTGTGGCATAAGGGCAAGTTACTTGTGTCCTTTCAATGCTGTGGTTTGGAGAGGGCAGTGGGATGGGGTTGACTCACAGGCCCCCAAACTCCTGATCACAGGAGTACAGGAGCAATGTCCAGGTGGTGTTGCCTTCACTGTTGCTTCTGAGCATCTGGAAGGCTTTAACCCATCCCTCACACATTGATGTGCACATTTAGGGTCATTGGTTAATTCAAGTTGGAAGGGAGTTGAGAGCAGGGCCAGCTGGGAGGTCAGACCAGGCTACTCTGGCCTTTATCTAGTCCGGACTTGAAAACTTTGCTTATGCTCTCTTTAGAAAAGTCACGACCACATTCCTAAGGGATGTGACCAGGTTTCATGGGAAGGCAGTGGCAGAGTCATGAATTTCATGCGGGTGTTAATCCCCCTTGGCAAGCACACAGGGGCCACAGGTCCAAGTGTTCCTCCAGAACCTGGAGGATACGGTTGTTTGCATCTTTCTAATGATGAAAGCCAAGGTTTTCACTTAATCATCTGGGGCCAGGAGCTGTGGTTTTACAGAGAAGTGCACGTTATGAGACACCTGATTAAAACGAAAAGCACAAGCTGACACTGTGGACTTACCCTGACAGCTTCCTGCATCTTGTGATTTTATGCCGACCCCGTTTTGGGCAGGAGAGGCTGTGAGGGGGGACTGGTGACTCCAGCAGGACACAAAGTTTGTTATTAGGTGATTTTTTTATTTGTCTTGCTAGCTGTCCAAGAAATGTCTGTAAGGAGAATGAAGTCATGCTTTGCATGCCAGTGCTCCCCACAAGTGATCTGCTGCAATAATCAGCAGAGTGTTATACCGAGCATTATTTTCCCAGTTTTTGCCCACTGCACAGGTCCCACCAGCTGCATGCACGATGCCGGGGGTTTCAGGCAGGCACAAGACCCTCCTTGTGCATGGTGGTGTCATGAACAATGGGAGAAGGTGCAAATCCCAACCCCTCCTGATGCCCCATCCCTGGGGATGTCTCCATCCCTGCATCATGCTAATCCCATGCTCCTGTGTGACCCCTTACTGGCTAAAAACTTCTCCACTGCCAGCACAGGAGGGACACGGACCTGTTGGAATGAGTCCAGTGGAGGACCATAAAGATGATCAGAGGGCTGGAGCCCCTCTCCTATGAATACAGGCTGAGAGAGTTGGGGGGTTCAGCCTGGAGAAGAGAAAGCTCCAGGGAGACCTTAGAGCAGCCTTCCAATACATAAAAGGGGCTCCAGGAGAGATGGGGAGGGACTCTGGATCAGGGAGGGGAGCCATAG
>JAOXJM010000009.1:6806257-6816718 GCA_026413425.1 Tringa solitaria | reverse complement strand
AATATCCAATCTGAACCTCCCCTGGTGCAACTTGAGGCCATTTCCTCTTGTCCTACCACCTGTGACTTCAGAGAAGAGACCAATCCTTGCTTCTCTACCATCTCCTTTCAGGTAGTTATAGAATGAGGCAGAATACTTGAAATTTCAGCAGAAGCTCAGTGTTAGTTTTAACCAGGTAAAAAAGAGGCTGGACAGAATGAAAGGAAACGTCCTCTGATACCATACCTTCCTGTTTTCACCTCTCTGCATTCCTTCCTGGCAGACTGTCCCCTTTACAGGAACACAAACCATCTTCATTAATGGGAGGAAATGGGCAACTGTGTATTTGTTGTAATTCTAAAATTACACAGATTGCTTGCACAATGCACTAAAGTCCAGGCAGTGCAGTGCATTCCAGCAAGCAGCTGTGCAGCCAACAGCAACAATGGGAGAGGAGTCCCCTTCAAAAACTGATGGGTTCCTCTCCACTCAGTCCAGGTAGGGCTCAACGGGATCCAACTGTTCAGCCACAAGCACTCAGGGACCAATCTTTTAATGATGGCCAACAAAAAAAGTCCCCCACATGATGTCCTGTCCTTTTGGCTCAGTGCTCTCCCAGCTGACCTGGGGATGCAAGGAAGACCCTTCTTGTGCTTTTCTTTAGATTTACTCTTTCCATGAGGCCAAAGGTTGAGATGAGCTTGGCCTCATCACCTGCCAGACCTCCGTAATCACAAGCAGAGTGCTCCCATCAGCAGTCGTCCCACTGACTGTGTGCTCTACTGAGCACACTACTATTAACCCTGTATGAGTCCAGGGATGAATGACTGAACGAAATCATGAATGAAAGCATTCCCCAGGACTGGCAAAGTGAACCCTTGCAGTTCTGTCCTCAGGAGGCCGCAATTATGTGTAACACAAATAGGACTTCTGGTTTGCAGGTTTTCAAAAGTGACACTCAATAAATATGATTCATTAGTTCTAACTGACAATAGTGGAAAGGTTTAAAATAACAGTTTTTCTTTTCAGAGTCCTGCAATCAACATTTCAGGAGGCACTTTTCCCTCTCCCTATCTAGCTTTGATCTGCAGAGGCATCACCAACAGGTGGTGTAACAGCAGGGAGAGATTTCTGGACACCATCAGCTAATCAATTATTTTAAGTACGTTCCCAGGCCAGAGGGAATGCCATCAATCCCACACAGGAGCAGCCTCCTGCTGCTCACAGCACGCCAACAATTTTCCCTTGGGGCAGCTACTGTGAAATCCTTGAAGAGGTTTTCTTTTGGCCATGTCCCCCTTTGGAAAGGCCATGGCCAAGTACAGCGTGTCTCTGCCTGATCGAAAGGTTGCTCTGAAGAGCTGGAGAAAAGCCAAGAGTCCAAGCAGATTTAAAAGGAAGAAAGTCATCCCTTGAGGCAGAGCAGCACACTGTCGGCCAGGTCAGGTGTCCTGAGCCTTGGTTAGATGTTTATTCAGTGTGGCCTGGGAGAGCCCTTTGTCCATCCCTGTACATGTCAGGAAAGACATTGTGAAAGGAGACATGGGTGTCTAGTAGTGCCATAGGGCTCCTTCTTTCTCCCAGGTCCTCATCCCCTGACTGACCAGGTGACTACACCTGGCCTGAACATGGTACCACTGTACTGGGCAATCACTGGGGTTTGGGACTGGATAACCAGTGGCACTTCTCAGATATCACAGAATCATATAATCATCTGGGTTGGAAGGGACCTTTAAGATCATCAAGTCTAACTATTAACCCAACACTGCCAACTCCACCACTAACCCATGTCCCTCAGCACCACATGTGCCCGGCTTTTAAATACCTCCAGGGATGGTGACTCCACCACTGCCCTGGGCAGCCTGTTCCAGTGCTTGATAACCCTTTCTGTGAAGAAGTTATTCCTAATAGCCAACCTAAACCTCCCCTGGTGCAACTTGAGGCCATTTCCACTTGTCCTATTGCTTGTTACATGTTCTCTGCTGGCAGGTCTGCATGGTCTGTTCAGGTCAAGGATAGTCACATCAGCCTTTCAAGTCCCAGGACAGTGACACAAGCCCTACTGCCCCATGAAATTGCTCTGCACCTGCACCTCTGTGCCACCAAAACAGGGTGGCCATGTCCAACGTCCTCTGCAGGAATGTCTCCAGGGCCACGCTAATTCCCAAATTGTGCTCAGCTTTTTTTGTGAGTGTGGTAGATGGCCTGAACCACAGACATCTTGCTGATCTCTCCTGCAGTTAAGTTGAGACAATGGCCTGCAAATGTCCCTGGCACAGTTTCATTAGTGAGCATGGAGACACCCCGATACAGCACACTGCAGGGGACAGCATTTCTGAGATATGGTATCCAAAACCTGAGACTTGAAGCACCTTAGAGGGTCCCAGTGGCCAGGGCTGCCTGGTGGGCACAGCCTCGAAGCCCATGAACCACCTGGACCACAAGTCACCTCTGGAGCACGAGTGATTGCAGCAGAGCAAACCTCCTCCCCACCAGGGGCTGTGCAGGGAAACACCTCGGGATTTTTAATTACCAATGAAACAGGAGGCGTGTGACACTGCCCATGTCCCCTGAACCAGCCCCTTTCCCAATAAAGCCTCAGATGGACTCAACCCCAGCAGGAGACCGGGGTGCTAAGCGCTGTTTGTTGTTCCTGCCGAGTTAACATTCCCTGGCTCACAGCGCCGTCTCCAGAACTCGCTCAGCTGATGTTCACTTTATAAAAATAACTGTGGCGCCATGTGTTTTATGAAGTTCATTTTAACCCATTGTCAACAAACCCTTGCAGGCTGTGGCAGAATGAATCCCAGGGATGATGGGGGAATCAAAATTGTTTGGGGTGAGACAGGGGTTGAAACAGGAAACAGGGAGAAAAATGCTAAAGATGGCCACAAGAGCTGCTTTCATACTGGGATTTCTGGGGTGGCAGCCAGGAAGGGTCAGTGGTGTCATGACCAGCCTGCAACACACTGCAAACAGAAAACACCACCCTGCTCTGTGACACAACGTGTTCTATCCAGGAATAAACACACTGTGACCGAGACAGACCTGTGCTCCCAGAGCCTCTCTTCCCCCTATAGCTGGTACATGCAGCGTTCCCTATAGACGCAAACGACCCGCTGAACAGAAAACGCAGATGACGCAAAAATTCATGAGGACTTCATGAGATCTGCTGCATCCAAGGCTTCTTCCCCATTAGTCCTGAGCTGCAGCTCCAGCCCTGAGCACTCAGGGTCTTGCTAAAGGAAACAGAATAACAATTGTAAAAACATCTAACTGTTCCCTGGAGACACATAACCTAACCCTTTGCAGCTGACGGAGCGCAGCCTCCAATAATTTGGGTAAAATACCTTTTTCTAGCTCAAACAGCTAAGTATATATGAGACTTCCTCATGTTCCCTCATCTCCCAGCTCAGAGATCTTCTTCACCTTTCCCTCAACGTTTCTGATGGAGACAGGAGTGATTATGGTCACCACACTCCTGCCTGATGCTGCCCAGCCTCCCAGGAGGAGATCTGCTTCTCGGGATGACTTCAGGGAAATTCAGCTGCAGAAACTATAAACCAGGGTGGAAATTACTAAATAAGAAAGTCATGCATCCTTCTCAAAGAACAGCCAGGCTCCTGAATTTACAGAGCCTTGGACAGACTTTGTGTGTGTTTGTGCATAAGTAGATGAAAGAAATGAGCAGGTGAGTCAGGGTAAATGTATCTTCTTGTAAAGCACTCAGAATAATGCCATTAAATGTCAAAGCACCATGTTATTTTAGTTTTGCTGGCTCTTCTCTTGCTGAGAAATCTTCCAGATCATTTCTGACCTGGGTGATTCACCTTCACCCTGCACATGGAAAAGACCCGTGAGGGTGAGGGATGAGGGGAGTAGCTGCCCCCGTGCTCCTGGTACCCCATGCTGATGTCTGAGGTCTCCAGTAGTAGGGCAGGGTCCAGGGTCTGCCCACAGAGGTGGGAGCAGCTCCTGCAGGCACCAGTCCCTCCAGACAGATTTGCACTGGTAATTTGCAGTCTCCTGGGATCAGCCAAATACAGTAAGATGGGCAGGTCCCTAGAAGATCAAAGAATGGCTTGGGTTGGGAGGGACCTTAAAGATCACATAGTTCCAAGAAGATCCTTATGGAAAAGTCCTTCTCTGGAGGAAAGTATCTCTGAATAACTAATATTCCTGTATTGCTGGAGTTCATCCCTTATGCAAGAACATCACCACAGCCTGCATGGGCCGTGCACCGCAGGGTCACCCTGTCGCTCAGGCTCAGCAAAATGAGCTGTCAGATCCTAACGGGGGGAGGGGGGGGGGGGGGGGGGCATGTCTATAATGTAACAGATTTTACCTTCTTCGGCTTCCAGATCCACCAGTGAAGATACCAACACACCCATCTCCTGACATTTTTTGCTGTGGGCCTTCGACTTCATATGTTTAGTCAGATTCCCTGAAAAGAAGCAGAAAACATATTTTGGTCAATATGGGTCTTTTTTCCCCCCCCTCGTTTTGCAAGCTCAGCAGTAACAAGTTAATAATTTGGCTCTGAACCAGACCAAGGAGGCCTCTGACTCTCCCCAAACCACTATCCATTGCAAATATCCCGTGACACAAGACTAAGTCCTCCCTTTCTTCCCTTTGCTGCTGGACCAGGGTAGAAGAGGAGGTGCTGGCAGGGTTGTGTGACTTCGCAGGTATTGTGCAACCTGAAAAAAAACAGTTGGGGCACACATTTGCATTTGGGGTGATGAAAAGTCCTGGATGGCTTTCAGCTATGATGGTGCAGCAAAGAAAAATGGTAGGAAGGTAGAGCAGAGAAACGTATCTCAATCTACTGTCACCTCCCACCTCATCCCAGCACACAGGGTCACCCGCCTGGAGGTGAGGAGCTCCTTAGCACCATGGGGCGGACTGGTGCTTCCAAAGTGAGTGCTTGAGATGCCAGAAACATGGAAAAGCCCTATAATTACCCTCCTCCCTGCAGCGGGATTGCTGAGGTGCTCTGACTGCCAGGCAAAAGCCCTCAGCTCCCCGGAGCAGGAGGAGTCATGGATCCCCTCTGAAGCCCTGGGCACAAGGGGCTGGCAGCACTGAGAAAACCTGCTGAGCACTAATGAGTCTTCCTCATTGGTACTGGGATGGAAAGAGAAGTCCCTGCAAGGGGGGGTCTGGGATGTGGGGGCAGTGGTCACTGCTCTGGGACAGTGTGATGGGATAATTTGTGGGCACGCCAGCCTTGCAGGGCTCCTCTCTAACTCCCCAGTTACAGGCAGGTTAATTAGACAGTTATTAACCCTACTTATAAACCAGCCAATGCTGAACAAAGGGGAACCTTTGTTGAGGGGGAAAATGGAGACAAAAATAAAGAGTAGGAGAAATAAAGAAAAAATGCCCCATCTTTCCTTTTCCTTTCCCACATCTCTTCATGGGCTGAGCTGATGATGAGAAGAAACCTGGGCCCTCGCTGAAGCTTCACCAAAGGCTGTTTAATTTCTTAGCACAGCCCAGAAGCTGGTTGAACCCTCCAAATTCACTGCAGCATCACAATGTGCCATCAGCCTTCCTGTTAGCTAACGCTGGAGCAGTGCTGAACACGAGGCTTGTTTTTCTCACCGCAATATAAAAAATAAGAATAAATAAATAAAATATTGAGGAAGAAATGAATTCTCACACTTTATTATAACCTTCAACTGAAGAATGAGGTCCCTCAGCTGGTATCCTGCAATCCACAGAGTCCCCTGGTCCCTGAGCTGGGTGGGAGTATAGAGGGCCTCTATCAACCTCTCCTCCCACTGCTCTGGATAGTATAAATAAATAAGCAACTATTCATTGGAGCAGAGAATTAGCCGTGACGCCCTCACATCTCAGAAGAGTGCCATAACCATCTAGCTACCAAGTTAGTTTCTCTTTAGGCCATGAATTATTTATTTAGCCCATTTTAAACAAAATGGAATAGCTCCAACAGGAAAGACCAAGAGAGACAAAGGCTGACTATATATCCTTCTGTATCTGGCACCCATCTAGGATGTGGATTCAAAGGATATTTAATAATTCAAATGCAGCAAAACAGCTTCAGTAAGAGAGATTTATTATTTTTAAACTTCATGCCTAAATACCCTTAGCCGCATGGTTAGGACACTCAGGTTCGAGGATGAGGCCAGCCTGGCTCAGGTCCTTGCTCCGAATCAGACCTCTCTTTCTCCACTTTGGACCAGGAGGTTTGTTGTGGACCCAAAGACACCCAGTCAGACAAGAGCATGCTCTCATGGACACCTCTGGTTGCAGTGAATCACCATTGTTTTAAAGTGAAAAACTGTTTCACCAAAAACTATCCAATGAGTCCAAACTGTGGCCTCATTGAATTGGAATTTAATTTTGGACCTAACTAGCAAAAAGACAAACTGACTCAGTCTGTTGAAATCAAACCCTGTTGCTGCTGCCTGTCCATCACAGCACATCACTTCTTGGCTGGCAAAAATGACCCATCTTTGCTCAGTTACCGCAGCAAAATTCCCTCCGCTGGATTCCCTCCAGTGATAATAAACACAGAAAAGAAGCCCAAGTAAATGCCTGGTGTGAAGGGGGGTTGTTGGTTAAATTCTGGTCTGTGGCACCTCGGGAATTCAGCTGTGATCCCTGTGGTGGGAAAAGGAGGGAGAGGAGATCACCAGGCATTTGGTGCTACCACACCCCGAAACAAGCTCATAAACTCACAGCACTACATGCATCTGGCTCTGGCTAAACTGGGAGGGCATAACAGTAATTAGTCAAGGGAGGCTGGTGAATGTAATGTTTTGGGCAAGACTAGAGCCACCGAGGGAAGGACTCTGGTCCTCAGAGAAGTACAGCGGCCACCTCGGCCATTTTACAGAATAGAATCATGGAATCACAGAATTGCCCACGTTGGAAAGGACCTTTCAGATCATTGAGTCCAGCTGTCAACCCAACACTGACAAAAACCACCACTCGCCCCTGTCCCTCAGCACCACATCTGCCTGGCTTTTAAATACGTCCAGGGATGGTGACTCCACCACTGCCCTGGGCAGCCCATTCCGAGGCTTAGTAATCCTTCATTCTAAAAAATTTTTCCTAATATCCAATCTGAACCTCCCCTGGTGCAACTTGAGGCCCTTTCCTCTTGTCCTGTTGCCTGTGACTTGGGAGAAAAAACCAATTCCCACTTCTCTACAACTCTCCTTTCAGGTAGTTGTAGGCAGCAATACATGTATATATATACATATATACATGCATCTGTTTCTCAGAGCTTCCTATAGAGCTGTTTCATATGTTTCTTATACCTACATCCTCAGTTGGGTAGACCTGATTCTCACTGGTGAGGTCTTCTGGTTTCTACCTTGTCCTTTGTCTGGACATTATCCTGATGTTTCTAAAGCACACAAACACAATCCCTCATTGAATTCTATTATATCTCTTTGCACTGGTTGTCTTCCTTTTAGGGGGATTAGCCATCATCTGATGCTGCTTGCTTTAATTTCTAACTCACTCAAAATACATCATCACTCTGTTACAATTTTTGTTGTGCTCACACTATAGCTATCTGTCACACAGATCTGTTTTCACAGATGTAATTTCCAGCTTTGTAACTTTATGCTCAACCTCAGAACTTTTTCTTCCATCATCTCCCCAAAGTCCTGAACAGAGTTCTTTGTTGCTTTCAGCTGCATTGCCAGTCTTCTGAGATTCCAAAATGCTATCATCTTCATTTCCTGTAGCAAATCTGATATTCCACATACTGTTGGCATGGTTGCCATTTCCGACTTCTTAATTGTCACCAGAAACAAAGCAAACCAAAACATAGGTCTGTGTATTTGTCTCTACAGGTTCTCACTTCTGTATGCTGTCATGTTTGTTAACTTCCTGTTTCCTGCACTTTTACAGCTTTCTGCCTCAGGCAGGGGTTCTCTGTTATAATTTTTTTGTTCGCAAACTCACATTAAGATTATTTTTTTTAGCTTGGTTCATTTTCCAAATCAAATTTAAAACACAGTTGCACAAAAAAGCATTGACAAAACAGAGAAAGAGCTGAAGGGTTTTTCCAGGATTATGGGGTTTGAAGAGGTTGTTCATCACCAGGAAAATTGCAACACTTTTCTAGAGCTTGCTTCCAGCAGAAAACTGCCAGAAATCAGCCTATAGCAGAAGCAAGCACCCACTGAGATGTTCTTTGAAGGACAAGCATCCAAAAGACTGACTAAACCAAGTGTGATTTATTATGCAGGAGTAGGGCTTCCATTGTTGAGGTGGGGCTGAATTGCTTTAAGAGTTTACTCCTTATGTTCACCAACTTTTGAAAATCTAACAGACCTGGCAAAACAAAGTTGTCTTTTCTGGTCTTTGGGGGGATCATTTTTTGGTTACTCGTATCACTCTCCAGAAAGGATATCTCATTATGGCTGAGGATGCCTGTAAAAGGCCTTAAGCTTTAGTTGTCTAAGGCTAAAATACACCTGCTCTCATACATCTCATCCTCATGCCAAGCATATGACTCCTTTGCTATTTCTTTGTTCACCAGAGAGGAACTTAAAGTGACAAATTTAGGCTTTACTGTACAATTCATATATTTGAAAATATGTTCCTTTTTTTTTTTCAAGGAAATGACAGACAGAAATTTATTCAAAAAAAAATCACATTGCTTGAAAACTAAGGTTATAGTATCTAGTCAATGTGGTGAATGCTTGACATTAATTTACTTATTGCTTTTAAAGACACAGAGCTTATAATCAAAGAGATGTGGTGAATGCAGTTAAATCCAGCTTGCAGCCAGTCACAAGTTGTGCTCCCCAGAGCTCGGTATTGGACCTGGTTCTGTTTAATGTGTTTATCAATGATCTGGATGAGGGGATCAAGTATACCCTCAGGAAGTCTACAGACGACACAAAGTTGGGCAGAAGTGTCGACCTGCTTGAGGGTAGGAAGGCTCTACAGAGGAACCTGAAAAGGCTGGATCAACAGGCTGAGGCTAATGGCATAAGGCTCAACAAGGCCAAGTTCCAGGTCTTGCACTTGGGTCACAACAACCCCATGCAGCAATACAGGCTTGGGGAAGAGTGGCTGAAAAAGACCTGGGGATGTTGTTTGACAGCCAGCTGAATATGAGCCACAGTGTGCCAAGGTGACCAATAGCATCCCAGCTTGTATTAGAAATCGTGTGGCCAGCTGGACTAGGGAAATGATTGCCCTCCTGGCACTGGTGAGACCGCACTGTGTTCAGTTTTGGGCTCATCCCTACAGGAGGGACCCAGAAGTGCTGATGCTTGTTCAGAGAAGGGCAACAAAGCTGGTGAAGAGTCTAGAGCACACATCTTATGAGAAGCGGCTGAGGGAGCTGGGGCTGTTTAGCCTGGAGAAAAGGAGGCTGAGGGAAGACCTTATTGCTCTCTACAGATACCTGAAAGGAGGCTGCAGTGAGGTGGGGGTCAGTCTCTTGTCCCAAGTAACAAGCAATAGGAGAAGAGAAAATGGCCTCAAGTTGCACCAGGGGAAGTTTAGATTGGATATTAGGGAAACTCTGTCTTCACTGAAAGGGTTATCAAGCATTGGAACAGGCTGCCCAGGGAAGTGGTGGAGTCACCATCCCTGGAGGTACTTAAGGTGTGTAGATGTAGTGCTGAGCGACAAGGTTTAGTGGTAACTTGACAGTTGGACTTGATGATTTTAAATGTCTCTTCCAACCAAAACTATTCTATGATTCTTACACAACATCTACAAATTGTCAATTCAGACTTGAAAAAGACAACCAGTAGGCAGTATTTTCCAAAGGATTACTTTCCAAACTCTGGAAATATTACCTACCCTTAGCCAAATCACAACCAGTCCAGTTGTCCTTTTACCCTCCCCTGCCTCACTACCCACCATAGGTAACCCCCCTGCATGACACTCAGGGAGTCTTTCTTTTCCACAACCTTAAAATCATAGCACCACAAGGGTAACATCAGTGTGTCCATAATGTACTGTTCCTTTATAAACAGTAAAACAATGAAGTAAAAAGCATAAATTGAGTTAATACTCTTTGAAATGAAAAGGGAGGGTGTTTATGCCCCAGATCTGTCAATTTAAGCTTTCTGCTCAACCAGGAAAACATTGCCACTGTAGTCTGCAGATCTTCTCAACAAACATGACGCCTAGAGCCTAAGAGCATATTTCTCATTTATGCAAGGCTACCTTTCTACCACTCTTGTAATTTTGCTGTACTTGTAAAGCTCCTTGCTTTACTTTTTTTTTTTTTTAATGCAAAGTATTTTACTTTTTTTCTAAAGCAATAAATCCAGTATATTTCAGGAATATTACAAATCAGTTCAGTTCGGTGTGATCTGGCTCATTCACTTTGCAATTACTTGTTAAATAAATAAATGTTAATCCAGAATCTTTTGAAATTATGCAGTTCATAGAACCATAGAATCATAGAATGGATCGAGTTGGAAGGGACCTTAAAGATCATCTAGTTCCAACGCCCCTGCCATGGGCAGG
>JAOXJM010000009.1:6781913-6806157 GCA_026413425.1 Tringa solitaria | reverse complement strand
AGTCCGGTTGGTGGGGAGGGAGGGGAAGCGCATCCCTATGGAGGCAGCGCAGCGCAGCGGGGAATGGTGAGGAAGGTGCGGCCTGGTCACTCGTGCCCCTCATCAGTGAGTCACTGCTGTGATTGTCTTAATGTCCTGTGTCACCGCAGATTGCCCTGGATCCGGCTAATTACTTTCCCCGTGGTGGTATTTTTCATTCCCTGCTTGGCTTTCTGTTTGTGTTTTTATTTTTTTTTTATGCTTGTTTAACTTCATTTTAAAAGAGCTGCAGCTGTTCCCTGCAAGGTAAGGGGTTTTTTTATTTGATCTCAGCTTGAAGTGCTTTGTCAAGACAGATGTATTCCAATAAATCTTGGCGGGTTCTCAAGGAAAATATTTTCTAGGAGAATATTTTTGTTTACATTAATTTCCTGGCATTACAAATGCACGGGTTTAGCAAACGGTTGCTTCTATGCTAACCTTAACACTTCCCTCTGCTCGTAAAATGGACTCTGTGAGGTAGACGCCACATTTATTTCAAAAGTGTATGTAAAAAAAAAAAAACCAAACCAAAATACAACCCCAAAAACTTTAGGAAGTATTCTGCATCAAATATTATTTTGTATTTCCCCAAACACACCTATAAGTAAATACAAGTCTGGGTATTGCCCCCAAAAAAATCCCAACCAAAAAAACCTTGTTACTTCTTTAAATAAAAGCAAGAAAAATAACCAGTGATTTTCAACAGTAACACCTTCCAAGAGTAATATGACACAGCAACAAATCTGCGATGATTAAAAGGAAAGGTCACTCATAGCCTGTATTCCAAGGGTACTCAATAATATGCACCAACCGGTTTCAATAATTGAAGAAATATGTGGGTGAAAATCCCCGTCCAATCTTACACTGTTAGCCAAATCCCTGAAAGAAGAACATGTTTTAAGACCTGCCACCGATATCAATTAAGCTCTAATGCTTATGACTACACGACCGTGAGATGGGACAGGTAAAACTGTGCCCCCGCTCCCCACACTCAAAGCTAATAAAGCTAATACTGAGTTCAAGAGCAACGTTATCGCCTTGCCCCAGCGTTGTGCCATTTGGTACATGGAGAGTTTCTGCATTTCTCTCTAATATTTCACGTTCTCCACTGGAGACAAAGCGTTGGACTCGAGGCTCTTTTGCTCCCCGGCAGCACAGCAATCAGTACGGTTTTACTCAGCAGCAGTGCTCCACTGGGAAGGTATTAACTCACGGCACGCTTAAACCAGCCATTAACAACCGAAAGACGGCAACCAGGAGAAGGGAAAGAGAAGAACAAGTGAAGAAATACTGTAATGGATCATATCCTCGACTTCTCTATTTGCCCACATCCACCTGTTGGATGTCCTGTTTGTCTTCACCTACTGGTTTTGCTGTCTCACTCCAAAATAAACTGACTTCTGTTTGCATCCATAGCAAGTATTCTCTGATCGATGTCATACACAGTAAAAATAACCCAACTAAAATCTTTTTTTCGCCCCTATAGGCAAAATCACAAAGCACAGAGGGGTGAAGCTGAGATATGCCAGGCTTCATAGGACACAGCCATTGAATAATGAAAATAAGGATCCAAATGAGGACACAGAACAAAAAAGAAGTCTCAGGAAAATAAAGTCTGCAGCCAAAGATGAGATTCAAGCAAACAAAATGTGCCTGACCCCCTTCCCACCCAGCATCCTGTGACTGGGGAGCGAAGCTGGCCACTGAGGGGTGCAAGGGATACTGGCAACAGAGGGATGGTCACGGGGGAAGGGGGAATGCCCTGTGTGTTTATCTTGCTTCCTACCACTCTGAAATTCCCAGTCCTCCTTACGTTCACGAAGGAGACAGGTCAACCTGCAGGCCACGCAATCTTTCGGTGACAATAACCTCAGTATGGGGAGAGCCGAAAAAAGAAGTCAGACCCCCAGCGTGTGTCCGCAGTGCAGCACCCGTTCTGGTGCTAAGTAAGCTGCAGCATGCAAAAAAGTCTTGCAAAAAACAGCAGATCTCATAATAATGGGCTGCAGGACAAGAAAATAGGTATTTTATTGGTGGTGAGCTTCTCTTGTCACAACACAGCCTTTTCAAAAAGAAAAAAATGTATCAGCCCAACATAGACTGAAATAGGCCGGCGGGTTTTGCTTGGAAAGCTCAGCACTAAATGGAGGAATGGTGTAAGCTACATGTGCCTACAGGGCTGTGGTGGCCAACAGGTGACTCCTGAGCTGGCTGATCAGCTAGCCACACTTGTGCAAGGAGGGCAAGGCCCACGGGATCCTGCCTTATCCCAGCAACAGGCAACCCAGGGAGGGTGTCCCACCCTGCAATGAATTTCCCTCTGCCCTCAGCAACCACGGAATGGGGCTTGTGCCCACAAGGAAGATTTTCAGAATGCAGTTAGAATCATAGAATTGTCTAGATTGGAAGGGATCTTTCAGATCATCTAGTCCAACCATCAACCTAACTCTGATAAAAACCATCACCAAACCATGTCTCTAAGCACTATGTCAACCTGTCCATCACTTCCCTGGACAGGCTGTTCCAATACTTGACAACCCTTTGGGTGTAAACATTTCTCCTAATCTCCAATCTGAACCTCCCCTGGTGCAACTTGAGGCCCTTTCCTCTTGTCCCATCGCCTGTGACTTGGGAGAAGAGACCGACCCCCCCCTGGCTACACCCTCCTTTCAGGGAGTTGTAGAGAGAAAGAAGGTCTCCCCTCAGCCTCCTTTTCTCCAGGTTGAACAACCCCAAAATGCCTTCAGATGTCCGAAGGCTGGTTATACACACAGTCCTCCCTGCTGCCTCAGCGTCAGAGCTGTTTGCAGCCAACAAAACTGCTCCCTTTGCTGCCACAGACCTGGGCAGACACGGGGAGCCCATCTCCAGCCTACGGGTCTTGCCCATCACCTCACTGCACCTCTGCTTTCCCTCAGATCCACTCTCTGCAGCGGCTCGGGCTGACAAGCTCTGCCAGAAGCCATCAGTGTCACTTCCTTTTCTATTTTCTTTTACTGGAGGCAACTGCCCTTGTGCAAGGCAGTGCTAGGTCTTCTCCTCTTCCTTCCCCATGCAGGCTCTGCTGGAAGGTGCTGCCCAGGCAACGCAGAACCTCCCTGTGCCCTGTGCCAATGAGTTTATGTAAAACAGCAAAGGACCAACTCATAGAGAGCGTTGCTTTCTTTCCCCTTCCTCTTTCCATCTTCCTTCAGCCATGTTTGGTCAGATAAGACAGTACTCACCCACACTGAAAAACACAAAAAGACTGCAAAGCTTTCAGGGCAAACCCCCTGGTGCAGGGTCCGTCCGTGCACAGCACCCTGCATCCACACCAAGAAGAAATTCCAACAAAATAGGGATGCTGCTGTCCTTTTAGGGAAGAGAGACTCAGTGGGCTGGATTCTCATCTGACCCAAGTTTGCAACATTTTAAGGAAATTAAAGGCTTGAGATTTATTTACACCAGTTGAGAAGCTGAGTTATCATCTTGGGAGCAATTTGGAGGACAATGATATTTATCTTATCAGGGTTCTTCTTACAGTTTATGTTTTTAGACCCCTTAATTAACGCTGCCAGGATTAAATGCTAAAGTCCTTTGGCAAATTTCCAGTAAAGTCAACACCACTTTGCCTAAGTAAAAGCTGGATGTGAATCCTACAAGGAAGGACTCACAGCTACTTGTTGCCTTACAGAGTTCTGACTCCTAACTTAAAAAAACCCAACAACCCACATCCACTGCTTCCTTGGAAACTGAAAAAATAAAACAACCAACCAACATATTGGAAGAAGCAAGAGAGAAACTAGCAGGCAGGGAAGCTGGATTTAAGTAGCAGAACAGTTATATTGAATCCTAAGTAGGTAAATAGTCCTGATTAAGGATTGTTTCCCAAAAAGTTCCCAGATGTGAAAGAATCTGGCTATATCTAAAATTTAGGAATCGGTGGAAATTGTGACTCCAACCCCAACTATTGCTGCACTGGAGCAGCACACGCAGTTTCAGCACAGCTCTTCCATCACACCTGCTTATAACCATGTACAGCTTAAGCTCTTCTGATGCTGTGATGTCTTATTCTGGACTTAAAGCAGCTTAAATACTTGTATTGTGTTGAGAAAGCCAAAACTCTAATGTTCTGAAAGCACTTAAAGTGGCTTAATAGGGACTAGAAGTGATTTCCCATTTAAATTAAAACAGGAAAATCAATTTTTCAGAATATCCATTATCATATTTTAAAGGTGTCGGAGTTCAAATAAAAAATAGGGAACAGCAACATTAAGATTCCTGGAAAAATTATCCTGTCCATACTGGGCACACACCATGGTTTCTATTTCTCCTATTAAATGTGAACAATTTAACAACAAAAAAAACCCCAACAAATGACCAACTGCATGATGTCACTGTCCAAGGCGATGTTGTGATACAAACTTTCACAGCTTTCCAGGACTTAAGTATTTTTATAGTCCTCTTTTAAAATAATATACAAGGAGGGCAGACCAGCAGACTCCCATTTTGCTGTGGGACGCACTCACACACAGAGAACCAGCAACAGGCCAATACTCCTCATCCCAGAGAAACCCTTGAAATGGGTTTTATGTGTGACTTAAATAATGCACAGGTTTTGATTTAGGTCTCTGCATGGATATAAAGTCCCCAGGTGAGACACTATGAGAAAGAAAGCTTTAATTTATATAATTTATTGGGTAGAAGATTTAAATTTGGAAAAAAATTATTATTATATTTTATACTTACTCACTTTAAGATTAAAGAAGAAAATCTGAATATCGAGCCTGCCTGCCTGTATTGATACAGGCTATAAAATATTAGCCATCTTCTGGATCAAGCCTATCAGCCTGTGTTAGCCAAAGCCTAATCTTCCAGAAAGGTACCCAGGCTGGATTTGCAGATTTCAAAAATATAGAGAATTAGCATATTTCCCATTGAGGCTTGTGCTGGGGCTTAATAGCTGCACTGTTAAAAAAAAACCTAACAGTTAATATTTCACTTGAATTTGCCAGTCCTTGACTTCCAGCCCTCATTCCATTTTTTTCCCCTTTCCCTGGTAAGTTAAAGAGCCTTTTTGCTCATAGTGTTTTGCCTCCTGTCTGGCCCACTGGGCCGGTTTCTGTTCCCAGCGACACGCCTCATGCCACATGGCATACGGGAGCAAATTCCTGAGGATAACCCCGTCCTCATCCCAGCGGGGTTTGTGACATCCCTGGGAGCGGGAGGACCAAAGGGTCCCAGCGGTGGCTCCACAGGGATGCTTGGACCCTTTCCCTCTTCCCAGCCCCGAAGGGAGGGCCCCAGCAGGCACGGGGCGCAGGGACATTCTGCAAATCTCTGTATCTATCTGCCCGGCTATAACAGCAGTGAATTCTTTCAGAGCTTTCCGTCAGTTGGACCTGCTCTGTAGTTTCCAGAGGAGGCTTAGCAGAGCGCTGAGTCTGCTGGAGCAGTAATAATAATAAACTGTGCAGCCATAACCTTGCCTTTAAGGGCTGAGGGGGTAATGCATTTAATATATTAACATGTTCAATAACCTCAGTGCCTGTCATGCGCTGATTTAAAGAACTGCAAACTAATTTATTAAAGGAAGACTGTGGCTGAGGACATGAAGAAGTCTGGTGTCTGGAAACTGTGAGTGGACTAGACTATCAAATGGATATCTTCAGCCAACAGGCACTGATGTCCTTTGCACAAGCACCTTTTAAATTAATATGAAGCTCCTTGTCCCTTCTGACCTCTAAGCAGAGGCAGCAGCACTGACACAGTGAGCTGCTCCATGCAGTTTATCCAGAAATCTTAAGAAATCTTAAGCAATCAGGACGTGAGAGCCTGATATGAGCCTGAACAAGAGCAGAAAATAGCTGTGGAAAAGAATAATGCCTGCACAGGAGGGGAATTAATGTGCCAACACTGACCCACAGCCCCAAGTCACCCGAGAGAAGGAGCAAAGAAAGGGGCTGCGCTCCCCTCCAGGGTCTGAAGATGAGTGACAAGGGGTGACAAGGGACAGCTGGCGGTTCCTGTGTCCCCTCTGGGAAGGTGGTCAAGGGAAAAGCTCTCCCTGACCTTCCTGAAAGGGAAAATTGTCAGACTGCAGCTTTTTCTTCGTTTCCTTCCTGGTAAGAAAACAATGAAGAAGCTGCTTAACTTTTTTTAAACAACCTCTTGGAGGCCGTTATAACAAACCTCTTAGGAGAGCGCTGCTGCAGTGGAGGTAGAGACACCTCATTAAAGAGGCACGTTTATATCTGGTCCAGAAACTTAAAATCAAATAAATCTTTACAAACCAAATTTCCAAGACTGCTGTTTCCATCAGCTAAGCGAGCACACAAAATTCTCATGGATTTGCTTTAAAATAATAATAAAAAAAAAATTCCCTGCAGTTCTGTAACCCAAAGGAACAGCTTCATTTACAGCGACAGAAATGCACAAAAACCAGACAAACAGCATAATTAGTGAAAAGGGGAAAAACATTTAAAACTCTTTCTTTTGTAGAAGTTTTCCCAGTTCTCGGAACACAAATACGGATTTTTGAGGGGAGAGGGGGGTAGGAGGTACATTTTAATCAGATAAAGATCCTCATTAAAAATAATAATAAAAAAAAAGATTTCACTGCTTCCAGCCTACTTGAGAGTTTAGAGCATTAGATCATGCTGGAGAGATCTCCCACAGCCAAAATGAAGACAGCTCCACAGATATCCCCTTTGAGTTTACGCTGAAGGCTAAAATTAACTTTGGAAAGCTGACTTCTAAAAGAGCTTCAACTCTGCTTATATTTTTTGCAAGCACAGTCCAGTAGTGAGAGTTCCAGCTTCTCCATTCTGCAATTAACCGTGGTTGCAAAATTGCACACCAGGAAGGAGAATCCTAACGAATCAGGGCACAAACAAACTTATTCTAGACGTCTGCAAAACAAACTGTGAAACCTCCAGTTCTGCAAACCTCTGGTACGCACTCCATCACTATCAGCAATGATTCAGTTATAGGACTTCAAGCAATGATTTTATCAGCACCCAATGCTGATCTTTTTCTCACTCTCCAGAAACTCGTCCAGAGGTTCTTGTGTCTCCAACAGTGAAGCCAACAGCTTTTACCCAGGTGCTGTAAAGTCAACTGTCACCTCCTTCCAGCAAATAGCCATTTTCATGCAATTCCAAGTTACCCCCATGCAATTATTTGTCCTGAAGTCACTGATCTGGGGAAATTCTGCCCCCTCATGCATCCATAGGCAAATGGATAGTTTTGCAATCCAACGCCAGATTTTGTGGTTTTTTTGATGGAAGCATTTCCATGCTACCTTCCTTGTGCAAGTTTCCTGCAAAGTTGAAGAAGGGAAGTCCCTTGGAGGCAAGCATCTATTTGCCTTGTACAATGGGCACAGTGTTGACAGTTCGTGTGCTTCAAGGGAGCAAAGATGAAGAGCAAAGCAGCTGGAGAGATGGTGAAAAGGATGGTCTGATCGCAGCATCCTGAATAAAAACCTAACAGAAGCATGGTGGAAAGCAAGGTGGAGTGACAGATAGAGGCTGAATGGATTCATCTCTCAAAGGAAAACCTCAGAACAAAGTAACAAAAGCAAGAGGGGAAGAAAAAGAAAATGAATCAGAAATAGCTCCGGGCTGGGAGGGAAAGAAAGAACTAGCGCTTGGATCTGCTGCATGTGTCTGATGAGAATTTGGCCTCAAATCTGGTATCACTTCCCCATGCACCCATACGCCAGTGACTACCAACACGTTGTTACCCAGAAATCGCCCGCCAGATTTGCCAACAAAGCCACCAGCTCCAGGAACTGCCCACCCTGAGTCACCCAGCATCTGGGTCACTTGGCTAGCACAGACATGGTCCCCATCAGGTCCCTCATCAGCACTTCTGGGTGAGCACACGTGCCGTGGTCCACGCAGCACCCAGAGCCACCTACCCACACCCACGCTGTGCCATTTCCTTAGGCAGCACTGGGTTTTTTGGGGGCTGAAGCTCTTCTTGAGTAATTAACTCTCCCAGCTGTGTCACCTTCTGAAATTTGCAATGATGGGAGCTACAGACAATGGACATTTTATACCGATGTCAAACTATAATCAAGAAACTGAACTTGACATCTTTATTGCAAGACTCGCTGCAAACAAAGATGGAGTGGATTTGTCACACCCATGGTGCCAGACTCTGATGAGAAGCTAAAGGGACCAGGGCACCTCTGGAACTTTTGAAAACTTTACCCAAAGTCTTTTGGAAGAGACTTTATTTTGCATGTGTTTTTGCATGTTCCCAATAGCGCTCGCTCACGCACTGGCTGCAGCAATGATGAGGGTCGCTTGCAAAGAGTATTGGGTGGTGGTGAGGTCATTAATGACTAGATGTCCTGAAATGGAGGTCTTTAGAGAAAAAGTCTATCGATATGATACAGAAAATGTCAAAGCTACATGCAACTGCAAAGGATGAAAAAGTGCAGCTCAGACAGATCTCGAGAGCACCAGCACAAAAAGCCACCTGGAGACTGTCTCCAGGTGTTTGGTCAGGGACGTTTGACTGTACCCAGGAGTTCCTGCTCTCATTCTGGGATGGCTTTGTTTATAAATCCCTGCCAGTGAAGCTTTGTGGCAGAATCATTCCCTTTGAGAAGCACAAATAGGACGGGGTGGGTGCTCTGCCATGGGCTGGCACAGGCAGACAGTGCTCTTCATTGAGACACAGCTTAACGCAGGGCTGGTTCTCTGCTGGAAATAGCCAATTTAAGACTCCTCCATCCCCCTCCCTCCGACTTCTGGGGTTTTTCAAACCCTGGGAAGGCTTTCCCTTCCCCTTCACCAGTGCCCCCGAGAAGGCTGGTAAGTCAATAAACTAAGCAGAGGATCTAGGAGCTGACTGTCTCTTACCTTTGGTTTTAAAAGCAAAGTTACAGTACTTGCAGACATATGGCCTGACGTCTGTGTGCGTGCGAATGTGTTTCTTCAGCATGCTGGGTTTCTTGCAGCGAATTCCACACTCCTCACATACATACTTCCCTCTTCCACGGCCTCGCACATACACATACTCTTCGTTTGATTTGTACCTATGAGCAACAGGTGTCATGATAAAAAAAAAAAAAAAAAAAAAGAAGATTTCCCACCTCAAAAGTAGTCACAACTTTCCTGGATTAATTCAGCATGTTATTGACACCACCGGCCTCATTTACCATTTGCTAGCTCTGCGCAATTAAGCTAAATTCAAAATACCTTCAGAAGCTTTTGCCCAGAAGCCTACTTCTTCTTTATGGTATGTTCTCATGTCCTACATCTGCTTCTCTGTACAGAAATATAGCCCAAAGTCAGATCAAGTCACTGGGTCACCCAAAAGTCCCGGTTTTCCACGAACACAAACTGAGGCTCTCATAATAGCCTGAATGAGCTATTTCACAATCCGGCCTGGCTCCCTGAATCATCTCTCTCTCAGCCTATGCTGTTTTTTAAAACATGCACAGTCTATCACTGTATTGTGCAAAGTACTGAGAAATAAATCCTGGGGAAACCTCTTTGATACAGCCTTTCTCACCCTTTGGGACAACGGTAAAAACCATCTGAGAAGACTGCGACGCCACACTGCAACTTGTGGTCCCTGCACAGGCTCCTGCTGGAATGAGACACCCAGAATGGACACAAAGAGACCAAAACATCCATTTTTTTAAAAATACATTGTGCTAACACTAAATGTAAACACCGCAGACTCCAGGCTTTTTTATCTTTGGCACAATATCATGACTTAGGTTTACAAGAGAATGAGACTGGTCATCCTTCCTTCACATTGTATATGCATTTATTTTCTGTCCACGCATTATTGCAATAGGGAGAGCTACAAGATGTGGGTTTGAAAAATATTTGTGAGAGTGAGACAAATTATTTAGCCTCCTGCCGTTTAGCAAATGGAGTCTGTAATTTCCTGTTCTTGCAGCACAAGAAGAATAAGGTAACACAAAACTGGTCCCCTCAGATTTTTAAGAGGCCAAACTTTTGAAGCGTGGTACCTCCCGCAACTCAGTTTTTTCTATCCAGTATGAATTAAGTTTAGTCTTCAGAAGTCTCCAAACATCCACCTTTGAAAATCAGGCCTTTTAAAGCATCTTAATAGGGGATCCAAAGACCCACAACACTATCAGTCACCTTTTAGTATCTTTCCAATAAAGCCTATTCCAAACCAGAATGGTGACAAAACAGCAGCCAGACCGAAGAGAAATTGAATAGAAACAGTAGCACTAGGGATTTGAGCACTTAAATAAATGAAGGTATAATATGTCCTTAAAAAAAAAAAAAGTATTTATAATGCAAAAAAAAAGAAGATAATTTAAAACTGAGTAAAAAGTACACAAAGACCATGAATCCAGCCCTGAGCTGATAAGAAGATAATGGCATGGTCTGCACAGAATGCATCCAAGGAAATACATCCCACTTACCCACAAGTGTGGATTTAAAAGCAGGTAAATCACACAACACAAACCCTTTGAGCTCCCACCCAGGCAGAAAGCACATGGACATGGCCTTGGCTCCATTTGTTTCATTCACTTAGGAGGTGTAGAGGTAATTTCAGTTCCACATGAGTCCCCCCTGGTAGATGTGAGCTCTGGACAAAACCCTTCTTTTCCTCTCCTGCCAAGTCCTGGTCTCTCTGCCTCAAGGTCCTATCTGTAAGATGCATGCTGAGCCCCTTCTTGTGAGCAGATGCTTAAAAGATGAGTTGCTCATGCATTAAGGTAATGAGGTCACAGATCTCCTACACAGGTTCAGACACAGACCAGAGTAGAGAGAGAGGAAAAACGGGTGTCTAGATAGCCTCAATCCAGCCTGAAATAGCAGCAGCAGCAGCATCATAACCAGGTCTTGGTGTCCAACAGCTACATGTGAAGGAACAGCTTCTATTTCTGTCCTTCAGCGCCAGCAGAAGTTCTCCAGACTATAACCAGGGTCATCTGGTAGCCCAGATACTCTGTTCTACCTCCTGTAACTGAAGCCACAACAATGCCATCTACCCCATGTGATTCCCCCCAGACCAGCCCAAAACCAGAAACCCTTCATCACAAGATTCTCATTATTCTCACAGGGGACTGATCTGGTGTCTGAAGAGCACACATCAACTGCCAGCCTCCACCCCAGTAAGTCCAGCTATCTCCATTTAACCATACATATAATTAATTGTTAGGGATGGCCAATGTCCCTTCTTCATTCAGTCCATGACTTTACACTAAATCAGAAAAAGGAGCAAAAGGAACCCAGGAATTCTGATCTCTCATCTTCTATTCAAATTCACATTTGAGGCTTCCTTCTTGCCCTCCTTTCTTTGTCATTATGGTGGTAATCACCTTGCCATTTAAAAAATGAAATTGCTCCTTTATCAGCCTTGTACTTGCACTACCCTTAATTACACTCTCACATGGAAATCTCTAAGCAAGTTCTTTGTGTCCAACAGTCCCTTCGTCAGCCTCATTAAAGCTATCAGAGCTGGCTTTTCCCGGATAAAAAGGAACACGTGATTTAATCTGAAATTAGACATTGTAGTTTATCTGACACTCGGTGAGACTGAGCCATCCTTCAGCACAGATATTTTTCTACAGCTCCCTGAGACCATGTGTAAAACACGCAGGGAGTGGAGAGAAACAGGAAAAGAAAGGTAACCTAAGGAAATACCAAACCAAACAAGAAGAAGCAAGCAAGGGAGGCGATACTGCCATAACACAGAGAAGGCTCCTGCAAATACCATCTGTCTGCACTGAAGGCTGTAATATATTTATGGAGATAATTACTTCAATATGACGCTGGCTTCTCTGTGATCTAATACGCTCATATGATTTGCATCAGAAAGACAAATCAGTGACAGCTCACTTCACGTGAAGATTTACCCGGGACAAAGGATCTTCCTGCTCCGTAACGTTTGCTGTAACCAGATACCACTAATATCCACAGCTGGAGGTTGTGTCAGCAAATCTGGGCATCTCTTCCACAGCACTGTGGAACTCATAATCTTGTAGGTAGCATGTACACCTCCCGCAGTGTCACAGCTCCCCTCTAATACCCAGGAGGGCAACTGGCCATCACAAGAGACTAAATTAGGAAATAGTTCTTTTGAACCAATGCACAAAAAGATAAAAAAAATCAGTTATTTGATGCACTTTTGGAACAGTTATTTGATGCACTTTTTGAAAGGTTATTTGCTGTGTTCTGCTAGCAAGTGCACATGCTCAATTTTGTGCAACCCCTACAAACACTTTTCAGAGGAGGAGGAACTGGCACATCCATGGCAGCACCAGTGCCACCATCAGCAGTGCCAGAGACTTGATGGCCCCCAAACAGACCATCACTGTCAGGAGAAGAAACAAGAAACCCAACAATGGGAAAACATGGACCTGGAGAAAGCTTTGTCTCAACTCTTTCCCTTAAACTTAGTTGAAACCTAAAACCATGAAGGACCTATTCCTTTGCAGGCTTCAGGAGGCTTAGTTCTTAATACTCACTGTTACAAATACCTGACTATCCTTTTTAGCCACAGACACATTTTTTTTCTTCCTGAGCTCTGTGAACCACATCCAAAATCTTCATGTGGCTGAAAACCACATGATAAAACCTTGGAGAGCAGAGGGGGAAGGAAGTTTGGTGGTTCAGAGGCAGGAAGGGAGAGCAGGTTTCTGAGGGACTTGTTGCTTCACTATGAGACATGGTTGGGCTGAATCACCCCTTCTCTCCTGCTTTCTGCAACTGGCAGGAATTCACCTTGCCCTGCAAAATCTTTGCCTCAGCACAGCAGCTGCACTTATATTATCTGCAAATCACATGTGGGCAGCCTGATTTTGTGAATTTCCAGAATTTGGAAGCTTGATAAGGATAAAGAACACCCCTGGTTAGTTCTGCAGTGACTAAAGAAGCAACATTGAACAAATCCTTGACCGGTTTTGACATTTGTTAAACTCACTTGTTTGCTTTTTGGATTTCTGGTATGTAGTAACAGGGGTTTGATATTGGATCCCTTTCCTGAGCTGCTGCATTTGTTTCACAGTCAGGGGAACTGAGTGGCTCCAGTTGTTGCCTTTGGTGTAAGTCTCCTGGTTTTATTGATGGCACATTTTATGTCACCGGGCTGCCCACTCACCTGGCTTGGCTAAATCCTTCAGAGGTTCCTGGCAGTCTGCCCTGGTATTAACTAAGCTAATTTATGTTTTATGCCACCTGTAAAATTTGCCAGATTGCTGATAAATGCGTCACTAATTACTAGTAAGTTTATTGCGTTTCTCACAGCTCCTTCCTAGATGGTTAGACTGCTTCTTCCATGATGACACCGGCAATACACACTCTGTAGCTGCACGTGGAGCAGAAGACCTCGGTCTTGCCATTGCACACCCCAGGGAAACACAGGGTGGGAGACCCCAAGTTAAGGACCATCACACACCGAGGTGTGTCCTTAAGGCCAGATAGTTACTGTGAAATCTCTTTTAACCCAAGCCAAGCTACAGATGAACAAACAGAAGGATTTCTTTACAAAATGCAGACCAGACAATGTCATTTCCAGGTTTCTAAAAGCATCATAAAACCTTCTAGAATCCCAATTTACCAGACAGGGATCTTGCACCAAGACAAACAATGAACCTCCAAAGAATGATACAGCAAGACAGAGAAAGAGCTGGGTATGGATATGGGAGGACCTGGCACAGAAACACCCTCTTCCCTGTCTGAAGTAATGGATCTTTCACAAACAGCACTTGCCAATCTCTGGTGAAACTGCAGAATACACGAGTCTGAGCTGAATGAATCACTGCCACACAGACTGGACCTATGCAAAGAAGCCTGGTATGAAGGTGTTACTATGAACATCATCTTGGCCTTGAATTAGGTATACGCAGCTCAAATAAGATTTGACACTGGAAGGATTACACTATCGAAGATGACCCCCTCACAGGTAACAAACCTGGGGCTCCTTCTATTTGGTAAAACATTGGGGCAGGGTAAAACATTGGGGACTATCTTCTGCCACAGGTACCACACGGTGCCTGACGCAATGGGACCCTTGTTTTGAGTGGACACTAACTCAGATAACAAATCAGGATTGATCCAAATATAAATGGCTGGCTTGCACTGCTGGAGAATCCCACAGAGGCTGAGGAGTATTAAATCTTCCCTTAATCAGCACCGCATGCTGCTGGCATAAGAAGGGTGCAGCTGGGCAACCACTGCTCCATCTCCACGTGCCACGGTGTCTCCAGGGCAGGGGGCTCTTTGCTGATGACAAGGAGCTGAGTGGATGTGACCTATCAAGAGCCATTCCCCTTACAGCTGACTGTGGATGGCAGATTAAAATATTGAAAACACAGCTCCCTCTCAGGACTACTGCTGTGATCAGCTTCCTCACACATATCAGGTCCATGGCTGGTAGGGGCTGCAGGATGGAAGGGCAGAGAGACACTACAACGAACTTGTGTCAAGCACAGACACTCGCTGTCCAATCAGCTTTGATTATGTCTCTTCTGCACAAGAAGCAACCAGAAACTCATAGAAAACCAGGTTCATCAAGTCCAACCACTAACCCAGCACTGCCAGCTCCACCACTAACCCATGTCCCTCAGCACCACATGTGCCTGGCTTTTAAATACCTCCAGAGATGGTGACTCCACCACTTCCCTGGGCAGCCTCTTCCAATGTTTGACAACCCTTTCAGTGAAGAAATTTTTCCTTATAACCCATGTAAGTAGGAGACAGGAAAAAAATGAGATACTTTCAGATGCAAAACAGGGTAGCTGGAGAGGCTAAGATTCATCGTCATCTCCAGCTACCACAAATCTAAACCAGGAAACACAGCTGGTACTCAGCTATGAATTTCCCATATTTTCGGATGAACTTCCTTCTCTTCCCAGCAGACACGGGCTAAATTCACACCGTTACTGGATACTAAACACTAAAGAATGCAAATGTACAGATTTGCCCATGCTATCATCCACATTAACTAAATAAATATAATTAAAAGTGTTGCTCAGATTTTCAGGACCACGTCTGAAGTGTGGTCTTTGCAGAGGAAGTACCCACCAGATCAAGCAAACCAAAGCCAGGATCTACTGCTTTCCCTTCATGGACCATTTTCAGTTGGGACTTACAACTGCAGAAGCGTCTCCTGGAATCTGAAAGTCACCCTGGTGAGAATATGAGCCCACCTCTGTGGAAAAAGGCATGGTGTAAATAAACATGGCTGTGGGCTTCTCCTGTCCTTCTTCCTCAGCTGAGACAGGACATCAGTGGGGCTTGGGGGACCTGCTGAAAAGTCAAGGACTTGTCAGTTGGGTGAGAGCAAGGAGATGTTCCTCTATATTCACACATGCTCTAGGCAATGCCTTGGCAGTGGGACAGCCCACCAGCATTGTCACCAAAGAGCAGGTCTTACCCCGCTTTCCCTTTGAAATGGGATATCTCTGCATGAAGTGAGCAGGATCATGTTCTGTCATGGGTGGCTGTGCATTAAAACTTGCCTGTATTCTTATTTTTTACTTAAGAGATGACAGTAAGGATCATCTCTAAAACCAAGCCCTTTGTGAAGATGCCATGCCAAGCCCAGAAGAGGAACTTTTGTTCGAAGCCCTGGGATGCTTTCCAGCCCCTAAGCTCTGTAAAACTTCTTATCACCAAGCAATGAATATTGGTAGAAATACATAGGTCAGTAACTCACTTTTGTAGATTTAATTTTGCTACATAAAGTGGGAACCTCTTCACAAACACACCTTTGTGATGTTCTCTGTGTTACCAATTCTGGACTTGCTGACATTTCATAGGCATGTCCCATCCACATACAGATCTGCACACCAACTATTTGTCACTTATCAGGAAGTATCTTTATGAAATAGTTAGAAAACATTGAAGAAGAATGCATTATTAGCAGATGGAAACCCCATTTTCCTTCATCAGGAAGGTACCAGTCAAAGACATCCTGTTGCTACTTTTAAAATCTACCAGACCTGACTAATCTTGGTTAGAAAACTGAATAGGCCGAGTTACATGAGCACCGAATATTGTTATTTCTGTATCAAGTCATATCAAAAGCAGATCATATTTTTTCAAAGAAACCCTTTAAAGCATTTTGCACAGGAACGTTTTTAGCCTCACCAAAGCACAGCACCTGAAAGGGGAAGATGTTGCTTATGATCATCCAGGCTGTTTAGGTAAAGAGGTGATGATCAAAGAACCCCCTCTCTGGTGCATGCCATGAGGTCAGCTGTGGGCTGGAGGACAGGCACAGCGCTCACACAGCCCTGAGCACACCTAAAGCACAGGACAGCATGTCTGCATGGAAACCAGTGCTCCTGGGCACTGCCGGTGTCCCACAGAGCAAAACGTCCCCTCGGTTTGCCAGCAACACTGATCATCACGGCTGCAAAATGCGTCTCAATTCAGCGAGGAACTCTAAAGGCAACTTCAAGAATAAAGGCATCCCGCTCATTTCCTCTCTGAGGGAATCTGAGCATAGATAGGAGGAGGAATTTTATGTCATTGCAAAGAAAAAAAAAAGATCACACAGGACAGCTCAGGCCTAAGTTACCATTTCTGCTTTTTATAATATCCCTGGTGGGTCCTTGCAGCTCAGATTTTACCTAAGGCAATTTTCCGCATTTCTTTGAATGGGAAACAATGAAGTGGGTGTATCCCGGCAGCGTGTTCCTTGTGATCACAGCTCTGTCACCACGACCTTGGTGGCACTGGGGCTGCGCAGGACATGCCAGCTGCTTCAGAAGTGATGCTGGCACCATGGGTGGTCAAGGCACTGTCCAAAAGCAGATCAGCGATTCTCCAGCCTCACCACAAAAAAAAAAAAAATTAACACTGGCAGAGCCCATATATCATGGGAAAAAGCCACAGGAGTTGCTTCCTATAGCCCTGCCCTGTGCCAGGGAAGCCAGACCACCAGGACGTGGGGAGGTCGGTGTGGAAACATCAAGTCAAAGGAAATCTCTCCTGATGTGATCACGTCTGGGACACTGCATCCAGGTTTTTGGATTTCAAAATTCAAATGGTGCCAGAAAACCAGAAAAAAATGGAAAACAACATCTTTGGTGAAGGATATGGTTGCTAAAATGAATTTGGGAGGAAAGCATACAGAAAGCGAATTATACTAACATTGTACTGAATCATAGAGAGTAAAAGGTTTAGGGACAGGCTAATGGTCTGGAAAGGTGTACATGATAGTCAGGATGGAAAGACAATTCTTATTGACTGTTATCCTAAGAGTGAAACCAAGAAGTGGAAAATTTAAGTTAAATACGAAAAAAGATGGGCAATGCCTTCAAGCAGGTTTACCCTGCACAAAAACACAGCATGGAATTAAGCAGTGTAACACCTCCTGCATGGTCAGCCTCTAAAATACCTTTCACTGGACGCAGCTTCTTGCTGTAAATTCAGTGGAAGGGCTGACAAAAACATTGACACCTCTGTAACACACACAGAGCTGTCTCCAGAGAAGGACACACAGCCAGAGTGAAAGCAATACAGAAAATATGCATAAACAGCCCAAATCCACACAGGAAGCTTTTACTAGCATAAAAACACAGGCCAGAGAATGACTTTTAATGGCATTTCTCCATCAGCAAAAGCAAACCCTTTTGCCAGTAGAGCCTATTTTGACTGAAGAAGTGTTGGAGGCTACAGGGACAAGAGGATCTGTGGCTGCACAAGCTTGTCTGCACCAGGCTCCTGCCGTATCTGATCCCCAATCCTGACTGGCCCTTCCGCAGTGTGGGGTCTCCAAGACAGACCATGGAACTTCCTTCAATCAAGCTAATCCAACACAGAGCAAGCACAGTACCAGCAAACATTGTGTATGGATGTAGAACTGCAAAAACCAGTGCAGCTTTATATTACTTCTCCAAATGTTATGCTTGAGTGAAAGCTTGACTCAATTTTGGGTTTGGGTGGCATCAGACATCCTCTAGTCTATTAAAAGTAAAATTACAGTTATAGTCATTATGGCTCTATCTGCTGTTGTACAACTTCATCTGCTCCATGCTTTAATCATTTAATTGTCATTGCAAACCGCTATAAAAACACATCTATTTCAGAAAAAAAATCAATGTAAATAGCACTTCGCTGCTTTATGCAAGCTGAAAAGCTGGGTTTGATTACTCAAATGCAATTAGAGATGAAACCAGACTGAAAAATTGAAAGCACATTCACTGAAAGGAACATGCATGCATTGTCCCTGCCAGGTGGTCAGCTTTAGCCACCTAAGCATGAAGAAATACGGCATTATATTGATTGTGTGCACAGGCTAATTAGTCCCTTATGAGCCTCCCTTCCAATAAACCCAACTGCAAGAGCAGAGATTGCAAAAACTTCCACAGTCTCTCACTTCTTGTTTAATGACTGGGCCATGTATCCCTGTCCTCAGAATATGCCATGAATATGTCAAACAGTTATTGCAGAGCACATGCCATCAAAACACCTGATCCCAGCACCACAGTGGCATAAGCAGCAAAGAAAAGAGAAAGTAATTAGCTGCGGTAATGTTTTGCAATGACAGGGACACAGTGGTGGCTACATCACGTCTGCCTTCCCCCTCTCGTGCCCATTCCCGAAGATTTCCCTATATGTTATTAGAATAAATTAATGCTGCCTGACTGCTAATGCAAGGCTGGGCTTTTTTTTCCCAACACCAGTCAGCCAGGTTAAGTCACAATACAAAAGTCTACACGGGTAAAGCACGCACACTGTTCCCAGGGAACTGCACCAACACCACCTTTCCCTTTTGAAGATCAAATACAAATAGAATTAAAAAAAAAAAACAACAAAATAACAACCACCACAAACTCATACAGCTGATTCATAAAATATTCATTGAGAAAGTCTAGCATGGAAATCCCCATAGATGACCTGTCTCAATCCCATTTCTTCCTCCTCCGCCCCCATCAGGATTGATTAAACAATTTTCGGAGAATCTGACATTAATGACTCCATCTGACTCTAAGTGACTCCCGTCTGACACAGATACTCCTTGTTCTCAAAACAGCTCTTTCTGCAACTATTTTTCTAAGTGCTATGAAGGATTCTGGATGCTATCACTGTGTTAATTACAGGCTGCCTTCTTGTCCTTCTGTCGCTCATCATGTCAAGGAGGAAGGTGTTTAATGCCCAGTGTGTTATTTTTCAGTACTATCCGCACTCCCCGTAGGACCTGTGGTTTTGGAGGCATTTCAGGTCTGCAACACTTGTTGGTCTTATCTGTTGATCATCAAATTCTTGAAGAAACTGTTTTGGAATGAGGTCAGTCAAAACTCAAGAATTATTTCAAACTGTACTGAGGATGTTGAAGGGAAATATCCAACGTAAGAAGCAAGTGCCTACATCAATGCATTCTCCCCACAGCTCTTGTTCTGCAGTCATTAACTCCAGGATCCTTCCCCCCTCTATTTTGAAGCTGCTATCAATATACTGTAGAGTTTATCTTAACACAGTTACAAACATTCAAAGAAATTATCTTTAGCAGGGTTTGGCTTCTGAGATGCATAAACATAAATGCATTTTATTGGTGTATTCCTGTGTGCCTGCATAAGGAACCACCACTTTTGACAAAAGCACAATTTTAGGGCACACATGACACCTCGTTGTTCAGTTTGGATACCATCACTTTATATCTACCTCCACATTTATTTCAAACAGCTTTTTTTCTACACCATTTGCTGAAAGGTTGATGCTATTAATTAGCATTTTTTACACTTGCTGCCATTTTTTATTTGAGAAGCAGAATTTTCAGTAGCCCAGAAGAAATCCAGTCCTTTTCGAAGTCCATTCCTTACAGTAATCTTGACTTGAGCTCATTATTACTTACATGGTTAAGTACTATCAATACTTCAGACTCTAATTAGTTCATTTATTAACTGCTGAAATGCACACTGTACAGAATTAAGTTGATCTGTGATGTAACAGTCAGTGGAGTCTCTCAATAGCCATACTCTGGAAAAAAAAAAAATTTGCTTTCTAGAGTGACATTTTCCTGTGGCTCAAAGTTTATTCCATTGTGGATGAATTTTCTCTGGCCTTCAGTGCTCTCCTGGTCCAACTGGGATATACAGAGGATGCTCAGCACCTCTGGGCCTGATGCATGGGCTGGTCCAGAAGGTTGAATTTTTGAGGATTTCTTCCTAAAGACGCCTGTCTCCTGGACACAGCTGTCTCTTCCTTGGGCTCTCTGCATGGTGCCTGTCCATTCTGAGGGGTTCACGGTGCTCTGCTTGCTCCACTTGTCACCCGGGTTTAGTTTTTCCGGCCACCATGTCATTAAGACGCAGCACAGGGAGTACTGTTCTCAGACTGGCCCCAGTTACCTAACACGAGTCAAGGTGAAAAAAGCTTAATGTTCCTGCCATGGGACAAGGTGAGCAACCATTGACTCCAGTGCCTATGTTACAGAAATGCATCTTCTGTCACCACATCTGACACAAGCCTTCTTGTTCTCCATCCTATTAGAAATGAATAAATATCCCATTTACAACTTACACCTCAAAGGAACACAACAGTGGGTCTTGGGGACAGGGACACAAAAAAATTAGCGCTGCCCCTGTATGTTCTCCATTGCTGCATCACTTAGTTTTAAATTATTAAAAGGTGGAATTTCATCATTTCACTTGAGAAACAAACTCAGCTAACACTTAACAGAAGACAGGGTTGGAAATTTTTTCTAGTATTCTGTCCAAAATTATATTTATATTGTTTCACCCAATTATTGCTTAATCTTCTGCAAGTAATTCCTCTGCTTTTGGAGATCACTGACCCACAAATGGAGCTGTCCCATCCACAGGCACTGGAATTACTGGTAGACAGGGAGGAAAAAAAAGAGCCATCTACTGGCTTTTACAATAAATCTGTAGTGTAGCAGCCAATTTTGTAAGGTCTTTAACATATTTTATGCTTGGCCTGAATGCTAATTGCTTTTGTGGTGAGACTTATAAAACTGACACCTAATGAGGTTGGTTGTTTCTTTGCTAAAAAATAAATAATAATAAAAATAAAGCAAAATCCATGCTGCACATTTTTAGACTAAAAACCCTGTTGTGTTAAAAAAGCCAAATTTCTGCACATAACAAAAACCAGTAATTAAGACAAAACACCACACAAGGGAAATTTAACTGCATTGTTCTGCTACTGCTCTGGAGCGAGGTGCTCCTGGCCCAGATCCCCATGTCCCTGTCCCCGGGTGAGTATTTACTCCTCGGCAGTGGGAGTCCAAAGTGGGGGCACAGCACTGCTGGAGCTGCATGGGACATTTGAAAATCATTTTATGCCTCACCAGGTGGGACAAGAAGCAGGAAGGAAATTGGGACCCGGGTCAGCCATGTCCACTGTTAATTCATGGTTCCTAACATAATTTAATGTACTGGAAATAACCTGCTTGCTGGCGTTACTGAAGAGCAATGGGCTGCAATGTGAATGGATCAAATAAACGGCAAAGAAGATCTCAGTAATAACAAGGAACTCTCAGGAGTTAAAAGAATTGAACAGATCAAACTTAGGCATCAATCACTTTTCAGCCCAAAATTCAAACCTTTCACCAAAATGGTGCCGGAGATCATTTTATGTGGGTCGATGAGGTGGACACAACCTGGCCAAGCATTTCCACTCAGGTGCAATGGACTGGCTCGGGCTGTTTGCCCAAGCTACTGGAGCTTTGTGCAGTAAGTCCATCAGCCCTACCCTAAACGGGGCTGATTTAATCACTCTGAACTTTAGGCAACTCTGTACTGGGTTTCATTTCATGGCTTAGACATGTCTTGGAGATGGCAACAGCTGTTATCAAGTCTGCACCCCAATCTTGCCTCAGGACTAAAGTGTTTTGACTCCATCTATGCTTTATGCACTGTTTCTAATTTCAGTATGTATATATTACCAATAAAAAAATCTTTGTATAAATAAATTGTATAATAAAATAAAATATATTTGCACTTAAAGTTGCAAATTTCATTAATTAGAAATTAAGAAATATTGCATATAAGTTTGTCCACTTAGCCATAAGTCTTCTGTAAGAAGACATCTTAGATGATGGTCTTTTAGATTTTGTTTTTAATGTTGACCAGTTTTGGAAGAGATGTGATATGACACTTCCAAATTTTTATTATTTTTTTAACATCAATAAATGCATTTTATTATGAACATTTCTAATCACTCATGCAGTAAGGAGCCTTCTGGCATTCACTAGAGTTGATGAGACATGAACTGCAGTCAGAGCTACAGAACCTGCATTAGCAACTTGAAGACACTTCCACTGGCCAAGTGCCCCCATTCATTGCTAGTGTCCTTGGTGCTGATGGCAATGGACGTCATGTCTAAAAGGATCCTTGTGTTTCCTTACTGTCTGGCCAGGCCACCTACTAAAGTCCCCTGAGTACTCCAAGTGAGAGAAGAGAATTTTCAGACATTCTTATTTGAGTAAAACTTGTGTTTCACAAGAGGAAGGAAAGGTATTTTCTGGTGCAGCTGACTCACGCAAGCGAATTTCAAAGGGTCCCTGCAAGCAGTGGAGATGCTACTCCTTTCTCTCAGAGAAGGTTTTAATGTAATACAGGGATCACCAGTTACTTCCAGCTTCCCTTCAGTATCAGCCAGCTTAAGTGTGTCAATCATGTTATTATTAAGATTTGCACAGACAGAATAAGAAGGACTGATACTTCTATACAAATGAGCCACAAAAATGGCTCAGACTAAACCCACTCACTGATGGATGTCCCCTTTGTCACATCTGTTTTCCTCTTGTTGTCTCATGGGGCTTCAGCCCATGTCCCTTACATGTAAGCTTGTTTCTGAAAGACTTTCTGAAAGACTTTGGCAAGGATGGGTTTACAGTGACCTCCTACATCTTCACTCCCACTGCTCAGTCAGTGATAGACTTTGGGAGCATCACAGGAGGAATCCACAAGAACAACAGGAACGGTGAAAGAAAAGAAAACTTCCTCTCAAGTTCCTCCGCCTCCACCATTTCACACTGGAGAAGTTCTCCTTGGGGAACACATTCTCCCTCTCCAGTTTGGATGAAGAGGCTACAGTGCTCAGCTCTCAACGTAGGTCTATGGGGGCTTGGGAGAGGGATGCTGTTCAGGAACTGTTTTTATCCCCATCCTTTTGTTACTTAGCAATAGAAACGCAAACGCTTCTTTCTCCTCCAAGCGTAGAAGGCTTCCAGCAGCTCCAGCAAGAGCCCTGCAGGGAGTATTGAATTTCATTCACTTCTTCACTAGCGACATGAATACCCATCCATAAACTGTTGGCACAATAAAAACTAAATGTCGAAGACCGCCTGCCATTAACAATAACCCAAAGCCCATCCAAGTGGCGGCCTGGTTACACTCTGAAATAACAGGAAGTGCCTTGATTTCAAAGAATCTTGGAACCTGATATCCTGCATATTATGGAATAACTTCTTCAAGACAAACCCTTGATTTCCAAATGTCTTCACAAGACAGCCCAGACAACCCTACTGCCAACCCCATGCGAAGCTTCAGCAGAAGCCAAGGAGCTGGTTGGAAACTGCAGGGCATTTTTGCGGGAGAAATGGTCCCTTTTGGAGTTTCAAGTCCTTCAGAAAGACTTTGGTGAGAGGGCACTACGGATGGGATTGGCATCATCAGCCGAGTCCTCCAAGGTTTATTTCCATATGCGTTTCCCTGGGCTAACCTGTGGGTGACCTCAAGGTGTGGGACCTCTCTCCTTGCAAGCAGGATCTGGGGTTTCCTGCCAGCTGACTCTCCCGAGTTACGCACCTTGGCTCTGTGGCTGCCAGCTGCTGGAAGGCGGAGGGGAATAGACCGGTTCCACCAAGTCTGACACTTCCCTAAGTGACGTCCTACTCCCCAGTGAAAGCTCTTAATAAGTCATAACAATAAATAATAATAATAGACTAGATTTATTTCTATAGCATGGAAGCCAAAAAGCCTCTGGCTATATTGAAATGTAGCAAACAAAAGCAAGTCCAGCTGCCTGGTCCCTTTTTCCCCCAAAGGTAACAAAATTTTATACAAAAGCATAGGAAAGACAATCTGATAACCACTAGTAACAAAAATACCCAGTAAGTATCACTTTCTGGTCTGTTCTTGCCCTTTTCACTACTGGGTACTGATGGTTGATGAATTGTGATCTCCAGCTATAAATACCACTGACAATATACCCAAACCCACTCAGGTTATTATGACATCTTGACATCCCGGAGGAAGGCAGGCTAGGGAAAATGTAGGCCCACTGATGAATGAGGTGGGTGTCTTGGTGGTGGA
>JAOXJM010000009.1:6739036-6769961 GCA_026413425.1 Tringa solitaria | reverse complement strand
CCCACCTCTCTACACCCTCCTTTCAGGGAGTTGTAGAGGGCAATGAGGTCTCCCTTCAACCTCCTCTTCTCCAAACTAAACATGCCCAGTTCCCTCAGCCTCTCCATATATGACTTGTTCTCTAGACCCCTCACCAGCTTGGTGTCTCTCCTCTGGACATGCTCCAGCACTTCAATGTCCTTCCTGTAGTGAAGGACCCAAAACTGGACACAGCCCTTGAGGTGGGGCCTCGCCAGTGCCCACTACAGGCACTGGTCAGGCCCTGTAAATGTTTAGGGGAGACTGTCAACTCACAGGGTGCATGTACTGTCATAAAAGCAAGGAAAATATAAAGAAAGCAAGGAAAACATAAAAACCTTCAAGCCCTGAACTCTGTTCCAAAGATACAACATTTGGGATCTTGCATGATGCTTCAGTCATGGTTATACAACCAGAAGCTGCTCCCGACAGAAATTAATAACCTGTTTTAAAGTTAATAACCCGAGGTTATTTCTATGTTATACAAGGTTACTTATACAAGAGCTCTTGGCACGCAGCACCATCTGCTGAGTGGCAGGTTGGGGAACTGGCGCTGTTACAGACCCATCCCACACTTTCCCTCCAAAGGGAATATGTCAGCTCTCCCAGACGCGCCTCTCGGAGCTAACGCATCTCACAGTGGTGTGCAAAGAGCAGACGGGCTGAGGGGTCCAGAGTCGGAGTCAATAAGTTACACTTTCTCTTTTCTGCTCTCTGCCCTGACTCTGCCCACAAACTTCTCACTTTCCTCCTCTTCCATCCGCTGTTTCCTGCCATCTACCTTGCTGCTCCTGATCCAAGAAAAGATTTCCAGAACAGACCACTGAAAAAAATGATGTTTCAGTTTGACTATTCCCTGAATTATCAGGGAAAAAAAATAATTTTCAAATTCAACCCAAAATTAAAAAGAAAAAAAAAACACCCAAATTTTCATGAAGACACATTATGATAGGGAAAAGCATTTGCTTTGAGTCAAATAGAACCTTTTCTTCATATTAGCTTCTAAAGACATTTTAAAGTAAGAATGCAATGATTTTCAAAGCAAAAAGCATATAATCCTTCCATTTTTAAAATATTTTTTCTCTGGTTGCTATTTTTCTCTGCTGCTATTCCTGAATGTATCTCTCAAGCTGCCTTTCTCACTGCCTGCAAACCTGTCTCTTCAAACAATTTCTCCTTTCATCTTGTCAGAATCAGTAAAATTCACAACTCTGGCCTTCCTTAAATTGCCACCCTGCACCTTGTCTCCTTTGGATTGTTAGCTTTTTAGGCAGAAAATGTGCTTTGCTTGTGCTATGAAAAAAAAAAAAAAAAGAGAGAGAGAGATAGTGTAAACGTATGGTGCTCAAAAAAGACCTTATGTTCTTTTAACAGGCATGAGAAATGAGGGTTGTCCTTGCTCCTTTTGGAGCCCCCCGTACCCACAGGTACTTATTCTGGCAAGCATTAGCATCGTTGCCTTTCAGGCTGTACCCAACCCTCGTGGGTATTGACCCCAGAAACCAGCCGTTTAGAAGGAAACAGACTCTTTTCATAAGATTATTAACAAAATCAGGCCATGCTCTTCCTTTCCCTTTTCCAAGCATCCACAACACAAGCTGGTTAATTAGCATTAGGGCTGTCCCTGACAGTCTCAAAGCCAGTGGCATGAAAGCTGAAAGCTCTCCTCTCCATTTCTTGTAAAGTCCTATCTGAAAAACAAATCAAAAATTTCCATGTATAAGAAATATTTTCTTTTTTTTTTTTTTTTTTTCTAAAGGTCATTGCAGAAGCAGGATAAACACCTGTGCACAAGCCAATGCTTTCAGACTTTAAAATCCCATTTCAGAGAGCAGCTTGCCACATGCAGGAGCAGATTTTCTGAAGGGCTGTGCAGCCGCAGGGCTGCCCGAATGGAGCGCAGAAATGTCTGCTCAGCACTTCTCAAGACAGGGAAAATCCAGCAACCAAACCCCACAGGATGCTCAAATTAATGCCAAGTGGTCAGTCTGACACCACTAACCCTAACAGGAAAATTTTAACACCAATTTCTCCCTTCTGTGTAAAGCAGCCAGTCTCAGGAAAGCCCCTTTTCCTTAAAAATGCAAATTACACGAATTCTTTGTGTATACCCAGGTGCAGCATACAGAGTAAAATATTATTATTTAAGACCAGCCCTGCTTTCCAGATACATTTATCCATTTGAGGCACTGCCCTGGGACTGTGAAGTGAGTTCACCTCCAGGATACTGGCAGGTTTGGAGGTATATGAAGGAACATCAGCCGTTATCTCATGCACACGGCAGTGGGATGTGCTACAGACATCAGCTTGCTCTGATTCCTCCGCTGCCGCTAACGTGCATGCTCAAGTCAGTGTCTTTGGGATAAACGACTTCTTTCAAAATAAACGTGGTGAATTCTTAGAACCCATCTAAGCAGCAAAGGAAATCCCCTGAACGAACCAGGTCCAATGCAAGGGTTTGGAGTTACACGCTGAGAAACTTTGCTTGTTTAACAGCGAGGCTTCCTCTAGGGTAATAAAACTCTCGTGTTGCTGTGCCAGGGATTTTCCATGAGGTGTGTGTCAGCGGGTAGTGGGAGCTGCAGTTTCTGTGGCCGGTCATAGACATGGAGTGAGATCACCCCAGAGAAGCCGACCACAGATCCCCATGAGCCCACAGTGGCAACTGGGGAGAGCTGGGGGGAGGGAGGTTTGCATCCAGCTAATGGGTCCCCCATAGGGTTGGGGTTTTTTGCTTATGCATCCACTATTTAGCAGCCATGTTCGAGTATGATAAAACAGTCCCAAAGCTTCCCCATTTTCCTTCAACCACAGAGAAAGTCTCTAGCTGGACAGGTGAAGGGAGGCAGAAGTACGGCTCCATCTTCTTACTGCTTTCTAAAACCCCATCAGCAGCCCCAATGCGTGGAGACAGGGGACAGTGTGACACAGCAGTCCCTGCCCCTCCAGCCCTGGGCTCTCCAGGGAATGCGATGTTCAAACCTCATACAAACCCCCAGTTATTTGACAATCTCTGAGTTATTTGCACTGTAGACAGGAAGGGTTTTGCTCAGGCAAAGGGAGCAGTGATTTAAGGTGGGGGTTCAGGACCCCAGCTCAGAAAATCCAATGGCTGCTGAACCTGCAGTTCTCTGTTAACGTATTGGTGGGGATAAAGAATGAAGGACTCGGTTTCATGTCTGAGTCAGACCAAACTGATGACTAGAGCAGCATCACAACAGCACTATGGGCAACCCTCTTAAAGTTAAAAGATACAGTACATTACATCACCACGGGTTCTTCAAGCTCATGTGTGAATCTATACACGTGGGATAGTGTGACGAGCAGGTGTGAATGCAAGGATTCTTGGGTCTGCAACCATAAGGCTGCAGCCATAAGGGTTTTTCCAAAGAGAGCTTTCCTTTTGATGTAGTTTTCATTTTACATGACCCTGGTTTGGGGATGTCAGTTAAGGCTAGTGGTCTTTAACCTTCTATATCTTGGTATTCCTTTCCCTTCTAGTTGCAATCAAATAATGCAATAAGGCTCCATAAAAGCACAGAGAGTTTGGCTATGAAACAGAAGAACATATATTGACTGTAACTACCCCACAACTATCAGATTTCATCGTGGTAATGCTAATGCACAGTAAACAGGCAACATTTCCCTGACAAGATCATGATACCACCATAGACCTCACTCTCAAATCAGGTCGATACCAATCTACAGTTTCATGACGTAAGATTTCAGAATGGGCCCGGTGCCTCCAAAGTACCAAAGCAGATTGACAAAGGTGACACAGAGCCACTGAGGAATCACAGCTCTTCTCCTGCAGCAGTGCTGGCCAGCTTGACCTTCAAAGATCATTTTCACTGCTCAAAATCACCACAATATCTCTCAGGACAAGTCGAATAGATATTTTTATTAGCTTCTTCAGGAATACAAACTTTGACCTGACTGCTTAATGGCATGGTTCTCCCAGACACAACCTAATGAGACTGTGCAGTGTCCAGTCTGTGTGGGATGTTAAATAACTCCCGTCTCCTTTGCAATCAAGTCCATGGGATGTGCTTATAGTGGGGGGTGAATGCTGGCTGCGATGGAGAACTACCCTGTCTTCTGAAATTTCAGGGCTGGAAGTAAAAGTCACTGCTGAAATTACATATGGAATGATCTTAAGTCTTGGTCTCCAAGAGGAATTTGTTCATTAAAAAGGAGCCCAACAGAAAACTCTGTGGATCCCGTCTACAGTTAACTGTGGAAAAGTCAAGGCAGAACCATGTATCTCCCTCCCGCAGTTCCCAAGAAACCAGAGACACAACAAGGCCTCTTCTCCACAGGAGGCCAAGGGAGGCAGATGCTGAAATGGCAGGATAACTCAAGAGGACCTGAACACCTCCAACACCCAGGTCCTCTCGACAGCCCCAGTGACCTCTACTCCACATCCTGTGACGAAACCATAGGGGCCAAGTGACATCCTTCATGGAAAAGGTGACAAAGGAAGAAACTGAGCCTGAGCACACCCCATGTGTGGCATTACTGAGACTTGATCCCAAACCCAGGTCTAAAATGTACCTCACAGAATCTGCAAGCTGCTGTTTCTAAAACACTTCCCAGTGGGCAAACATGAGCAAAGCAACCATCCACTTTCACAGCTGGGGATGACACATGTTCAAATGAGAGAGACTTTGCAAGGGAAGCCAAGCTCCCCACAGTGCTCCGAGAGACTCTGGCAGGTTCATCAGTTGGTTCCTTATAAATGGGCAGTGGGTATGATGAAAGTATGAAATCTGGTCTTCTCTGAAAGCCAAGAAATATGATTCTAGCCAGTCAGCTGGACAGCAGCGGGGGAAGTAGCAGAGCTGGTCCTGGCAGAGCTACAAGGGATGTAGCAATGGGCAGCTCTGGGATTGGGGAGGCCAGAAAACTGTACAGAGGGAAAAGCAGTGTTTCAAATGGCAGTGAGAAAGGCAAGAGCTCTAAAGAAAATAAAACTGAGGGGAAGAAGGAGCTAAAAGAGCTGCAGCAAGTTCATCTTCTGTGGGAACACTTGAGTTGCTTTATAATCTCCCTCCTTGGCTGAGGCAACAAAGCACGGGATGGCTCCAAAAGATCTGAAACATACTGCATCCCACTGCAAGGATGGGTCTAGCCAGCAGCAGGCCATGTGAAACCAATAAATAAGGGGAAAAATGAGACAAGGAGGAAATTTTTATGAGGGGAAAAAAAAAGACGGTGAAATAATGTCTTGAGAATGGATGCCCTTTTTGTAAACCATTTTCAAGAGATCGCCAGGAAAGGGGTCTGATCCGTTTAGCAACTTGCACAAAGCACTAGGCACCCTGTGGATTCATCTGCAGGCTTGTTCCTTCCCTGCAAGAAAATATTCTTGCAGACACAGGATGCTGAGGCTGAATGATTCCACATCAGAAACTTTGTGGGAACTAGTCACGGACCCCCAGGTAGGCACCATGCACCTTGGGAGAACAGCCCGTCCTGCCTGACCTCTTCGCAGTGCATATGCCATGCAATTTGTATAGAAAATTTATTTCTGTGACCTGGTGTGTTCCATTAGTTCCTGTGCTTGGCATTAAACAGCTACTATATTCTGTCTCGCATCCAGAAGGACGGCTGCCTTAAGTGCTACAGGAACTTTAAAATAAAACATAGCATACGTTCAGGATGACTAATACGTTCCCTGATGCTGGCTTACACAGAACATGTCGGAAAAGTTGCTTTATTTTGTGTCTGTCATTTAGAAAAATGTGGCTCCGCATCCGTTGTGCTGGGCCGGGGGAAGCAGAGATCCTCCCCGCCTGAGTGCAGGAGACGTGGCTCGTCACGGGGGATGCAGCCAGCACCGAGCATCCCCGCATCTCTCCCCAAAAAACCTCCCCAGAGCCGCTCTGCCAGGGGCAGGATGATTTTCATTCATGTTAATGCTGAGCCTCTTTAATCAAGTCTAGGAAGGAGCGCAAGAATCCCCCTGAAACAGTCACAGCTCCAGGACGACCTGGTCAAGGGGAAGAGAGGCTTCGCAAGGCCTTTAAGGCAACAAAACCCGGTGCTCGGATAGTCCCATGGCTCCCATCTGCTACAGGAGGGTGATGGCAACATATGAACCCATCATACTTCTCAGTCTGTTGCTTTCTTGTCATTCCCTGGCTCCCTCCCTAAATCACTTCAGTTCATAAGCATTACAGGTTGCCACTACATTAGCTCTTTGCATCCACCACTCACTGCCAACGCGTGTCTAACCCTGAGCTGGGTCCATAGTGCCTGCGTCTGGGTGAGAGGTGAGTTCTCCTGAACAAACAACAGGTTTCCTTTCCCAAAGCACTATTTTACTCTTTTGGTTAGCTAGTTTGATCATCTGCTAATGAAATATTTTGAAATAAACCCAAACTTCAATGGGTAACAGCAGAAAACCACAACCACCGACTAATTAAAGCCTTTTTCTAACACACAAAAACCAAGACCACCCAATGGCAAGAGCAGAAGTGATGAATCCTGTGAGGGATTTCTTACATCTCTTTGGCCCCCTCTGCAACACACAGGAAGGATGATCTTTAATTGTATCCCACAGACACACTACTTATTACCTGATTTTTTACTTTTGAAAAGGTAAACAGTATTAGACCAGTGCTGAATTACTAAAGAGTACTCTGAATTACCTGGAGCCAAGAATTAAGATACACATCAAATTTGGACCTTGCATCCATTCTGGTTTGAGCTACTTTGGTTGGGCATGAATAAAATCACATAAGTAGAATCCTTTTCTCCCCCACCCAAAACCCAGGCATCAGAAAAGACCTCACCAGATCCTCCTTGTAATGGCAACAACAATTAGGAACATCATTTTCAGGAGAGGGGTCTGGAAAGATTTAGAAGATTCAGAGTACACCCCTGTCACATCAGAGACAGCTACAAGATGTATTTGTGTACTGTGCAGCCGTCTTCACTCAACCACCCGCTCAGAAAAGAGATTGAGGTGCTTGCTAAATTAAAGACAACTCAAAAAAAAAAAAGAAAAAGAAATTAACGCAGTCTGGAGAAGCTACAGATCTCAAGGGCCAGATTTTTACAGTGGCTGTAAAAAGGAAGCTGAAAGGCAACTATATCTGGCCTCCTGCTCACCTCCACACAGCACCTTCACTGACTTTCCATCATTGTTATCAGGAACTCCTATACAATTGTGACACAAAAAGAGAAATAAAACGAGACACTTACCCTCCTTCAAAGATCTTGATCCTGACTGGCTCCCCTCTTTTGGTTACAAGAGCCTCTTCTTCTGATTTTCCTCTTTTATCCTCTTCCTTCTCAGCTCTAGTTATATCTTTTCGACCTTCATTAGAAAGGAGCGAAGGCAAATGAACCTATCTCCCCAAAAGAGCAAAACAATCAATGATTACATAAAAAATCACTCTAAGACAGACACAGACCAAACAGCCTCAGAAAGAGCCAGCAGCCCACCACACACGCTGCTTCTGACAGCTAAGTGCAGTAATTAGCACATCCTCTTAACAAACAGGGCCTCTGCTTCTGGATTTTGAGCCACGCTGGTTATGCTGTATTTACTGTGACCACTTACAAGTTTTTAAATCACCCCCTGCATCTGGTGGCTCAATATTATCCAGTTCTTGCCAACTGGAAAACCGAGGCATAAAGAGAAGAGCCTTGGCTGGGGTGACTCTGACTGTGTGGTGGAGCCATGGGTCTCTGTTCCCACTGCTCTGTCCTTGGATAATCCTCTCTCTATTATATACAACTACAAAGGCCTAGAGTGGAGACATCTGCAGAATTCATGTATTTAACCTCAACCTTTGGGTTTCCCCCACATGCACACAGATTCACACAAATTTGGACTTTAGTCATCTAAACTTGATATAAATCACTTAACAGTCAAAGCTCTCGAGTGATTTCCTTTCACTGAAGCCCTGTTGCCAAGGGTGCAGCACAGAGAAAGCCACAAAACCAATGGGAGAAAACAATCCTCAACCTCCCCAGATGTTCCCAGGGTAAAATTTGGTTTTCCACTGTTAAAATTGCCACCCCTTGTTTAGACCAAGGTGTAGGTCATGCACTGACATCTCATCTAGCACATTTAATGGAATTTTTGATAAAATATGGACCAAAGCATTACAGCTGCCTCTCTAGGTCTGTGCAATGCAAGGGCAGCTCTCCACATCTGGAACAAAATTTTAGGATGTCGCCCCCGTACAACTAATAAGAGGGGTCTCCAAAGCTCTGAAAGCGGAAAGATCGCCTTTCACCCAGGTTACGTTATACACAAGTGCAAGAATACCTTTGAAGTTCAATTGAATTACCCATATCCTTCTTTTACATATAATTTATGGAAACAGAGTGAAGGCATTTGAGAGACCGGGGTTATTAGAGGGATTTTGGCCAACAAACTGGCAGAAGTCTAAAGCAGAGCTGGTCAACCTTGACTCTTTACGTTTGCTGGAAAGAGTGGCAGCTCTCAAGGCTGATTCATCTGCCCTACCTTAGACACTTAGCTTAAGGGGGGATGAGTCACCCAAGAGGTGCCTCTTTGTCTCCCATGGTTATACGGGAAGCCAGAGAGTGAGTAGCTCCAACTGAGATACGCAAAATTCAGTGCAATATAGCCCAGCCCCCACCACAGCATGCTGCTGGTACCACCACCAGGTTCTCAGCTGGAGAAGGGAGAGACTCGCTAAAAAGCAGCTTGGCAAAACTGAGGTCAAATATTTCATATTTACCCAATAATTTCAGGAGTTTGGCTTAGAGCATTAAATGCACCCGGGGCTGCTCTTTGCCCCTGGGGTGATCTCGCCCAGATTAGCCCTCGTCCACACCAGCAGACCCACATACCCTTCCTAGTTACCTCCTTGGAATGGTCTCTGTCCTGTCCTATCTCCCAAAATGTGCCCAGGAATTTCCTGGGAGAGGGCTATCAGCCAGGACAGAACAATGCCAGGAAGCATTTTAACTATTTAACAGCAGAAACAGTCTCAACTGCTGTCTCTGGGCACGGGGACGTCTGTGCTTGGAGGAAATCAGTGGCAGGAGACACACTGAGCACCTTCAAAAATTAAACTTTGGCCGTCATGACTTCACCTCCTCACACGAGCTCCATGCTTGTAACAATGCTAGTGATAACCTTCCCAGTTCCATTCCTTATTTACTGAGGAATACAAAACAATTGACTTTCTAGATGTAGCATGAGGTTTATTTATTGCAACTTTTGAAAGCACAAAACATAGACAGATGAAAGGCACCAGAGAGCCAAAATCATACAGTCACTACTATCCCCTTTACAATCTCGTTTAATTTACAAAGTGTGCAAGCCCGATACAGTGTAATTAGCCATCCCTACATGCACGCTGGAGCCTACAGTCACTTCAGAATTGATCTGCTCAGTAAATCCCACTGGTAATTTAAAAACCAAGCCAAGTACGTAGACAGTATATACAGTACTATTGTGCTGATAGCTCGCTGCATGCATAATTGTACAAAATATTAGAGCTGTTTTACATTTTCTGTTGGGTTGACTGACAACTTATAGTTACATAAAGAAGAAAATATTTAAGGGAAATAGCTAGAGCCGAGTTAACTGAAGGTTGAACTTTCAACCTTTGATGGATGCTACTGCTAGGCAGCTCCCGCTAATCGCATCTTCCTGAGGAACAGGCGACGCAGCTTCCTAATCTGTGCCAGTTGTAAGCATTTTAAAAACTGCACTGAGGATTTCACTCCCACCGATCATCTAATCAAAAATTATTTCTCCGCTTGGCATGAGGCCAATTTATCTCCATTGAAATTAGCATAATTTCTGCAAACCGCACTCCTTCAAGCAGCAGGTATTAATATTAGATTTCGGCTACACCATTTTCTAGGTGAATTTGGCAGGACAAACTCTTACTCTTGCAAATTATATCATGAAAACCTTAACTTTCACCACCAGTCAGCTTCTAGAGTTTTGTCTAAAAGGTTTTTGAGTCTTTTGAGCAAATGCACGCAGTGTCTCGTGTATTTTGTTGGTTAAGGGCTGAACCATTCCTGTCGAGAGCTTAACATTTAACTTCAGGGCATGAGGGTCTCATATTTCTGAAATACACACTTGGTGTGCATTTTAGCACCATGTCAAAGAGCAAAGCTCAGAGGAGCACAGGCACTTCTATTAGAGAACTAAATCAAGGGTGGTATGACCCCATTCAGATAAAATCCTTTGAAAAAGAGTGCATAAATATCAGGCATTAATGTGGTTATTGCACTGTGCAGGTGATTATTTGCCCCTATGCCCCTAGAAATTCTGTCTTTTGGATTTCTGCAGAAGTATCATGGAAATGCTGAAGAGAAATAAAGATTTATTGAATCAAAGTGACTCTACCGTGTATTTTAAGACATATTTATAAGCAGCAGCTGCAGCAGCGATTATGATAAATTTAATATTCAGAGTTCATTTCATGATACAGAAATAAAATGAATAATCCATCAATATAAATTGACTTGAGATGAATATCAAACTGCAAGATCTTTAGAGCAATTCTGTTTGCTAATCTACATGAACATGATCTGGATTAAAGGGATCTGTATGGTTCAGCATTAACCAAGAGGGGAAAGTCTGGCCTCAGAAAGAGCTGTATAACACTAGACAGATACCAGAAGTGTCTTAAACACGTCTGTGCCCATATGGCCAATGCCTTTGGTAAGTTCTGCCCCTGGGAAGCCGTCTGCCTCACTCCCCTTAATTCTGAAGACCAGTTATAAAATGTCCTTAGATTCCTGGAAAAGCAGGTAGAGAGCTAAGGACATTAACTAAACGGAGCAGATGACACGGGTGTTTTAACAAGACTCCATGTCTAACCTACTGAGGCACTTTTGCAAATGTCACTGCATGCCTTTATGCTTCTTTGGGGGCTTAAATACACTTGCAAATCTCCCTTTAATATTTTTAAATACTTTTAAGCATGCCTCTCCATGTTCATTAATGTGAGATCAGCAGATGCACAACCAGACAGAATCCCATTTTCCCAAGGTAATCCTTTTTCATTTGTAACATGCAAAATGTAGGGAATTATAACAGCATTTATAAAAAAAAAAAATAGAGATGGGAAAAAAAAAGTTGTAAAGCTATTTGAAATATCAAGACAAATGCAAATCAGTCTAATCCTTTGTGCTTGAGCAGTGGCAGTTCATGGTGCGGTGGTGATTCCTACATGCTCTTTTGATTACAAGGCAAGTAGAAACCAGAGAACAAAATATGGCACATTGCCTTGAAGCAGGCTTGCCTTTCTTTTTTTATATTTATTTTACTTATTACAGCGGGTTTGAGCTTCTTCATTCTAAAAGTTTGACTGAGAACAATCGCTTACCAAACTGAGAGAGCGATGAATAAACTCCTATTAAACTAAGAATAGCAATTCCCCGTCCCTCGTCCCCCTCTTCCCATGTATCCAAATGGATGAGGAGAAATATATAGGATTGCATTACCTCTGTCATTTTTGGCTTCCTGGAGCTGGACAGGACAAGCCTGCCTGCCTCTGGACGTGGAGCAGTAGCCATGGTGTAGGTTTCCTCGCTCACCTTCTGCTTGGACCTCAGGAGGGAGAGGGCTGCTTTAGTGGATATACCTGGAAGGTTGGGGTTATACAAGCTGATACACCAGCTGGCATACACTGAAGAGCGTCGATCAACTTGCTGGATATGATTTGGTTTTATGTAGTTTAAATAGCACCAACTGACATTAGTGGTTGTGTGGAGACTGGGGAACTGAAGTACCTTCTTCATATCTGTACCTTCTCGAGACTTCATTGCACTATGAGCGCCCTCAGACAGAGGTGCAGGGCTGGGAGGGTTTGGTGGAGACTGCTCCACCAATTCTTTGGAGTCTTCTTTCTTCACAGGTTGCAAAGGTGCCTTGCTGAGGAACTGCTTGCCAGCTGGCTGCTTATACTCTTCCAGTGCCTCAAAACTTGGAGAACCTGAATGGGACACAGCTTGCTGCAAAGTACTTGGGACTTCCTTTGGCTCTGACTGCTCTAAGGACAAACTAGGTGGAGTCTCAACCTCGACCCTGCCTTGGCTTTCTGCAAGAAAGTGAGATTTATCCTGCTTTTTCCCTTCCTCTATTGCATTGGGTGGCTTCACCACTTCCAACTTCTCTTCTGCTTCAGACGCTTCCTCCTCTTTCACTCTCTTCTGCTGTTGTGTTTCCATTGTCAGCTCCAAGCTACCAGCTGGAGAGAGCATCCTTTTACTTCCACCAACTGTTGATGGGCCTCCTTCCAGTCCAAGAACGCTGTCTGATGGGGAGGTGAGCGGCATATAGCCTTTTCGTTCTGGTAAGGGCAAGGGCACTCTCAGATACGGGCTCTGGAAAAGGCTTCTTTGATCCTCTGTGATCATCTGTGCCAGATCAAAACCTAGTCCATGAACATCAGCGCTACAGACCAGGGTACCCTTGGGTTGGCGATCATCAAATTTGGGGAGGACAATAGAAGAAGAACTGCACTGGGACTGAGTGACCAGGATCTGGGAAAGTGTTGTGTACATAGCACTCCCGTAGGATGGCATATTTGTCTGTATGCGGACGGGGACCACCAGCGACACCATTGGGTCCGACCGCGTAGGAACAACGAGCTGAGATGCGGATACAGACACTGGAGGACTTGCTGTGCAGGTCAGAGGATGCAACCGACTCTCTGAGCCATATTCTGTGCATGGGGAAAGACTGGAGGTTCCTGCTGCTGGGAATAAACTGGATTTGATCTGCGGTAAATGTCCACCAGCTTCACCTGGCAACTGGAGAGCAAACTGAGACTGAAGAGGCAGAAAAAAGGCTGAAGGGATTGGTGAGGATACAGGGTAATGAACGGGCAGGAATGAAGGATGCTGCCTGAAGGGCACCTCGGCAGGGTGAGACATTAACGGAGGAGCGATATGAAGCGGGCCTGGGTGGATGAGCGTTTGCGGCAGGGGCAGCGGTGGGGTCTGAAATATGGAGGGAGGAATCTGAGGCATGGTGAACTGAGCAGAGAGGATGTCAGACATAGTATGTGCGGCGAAGAGCTCTCCAGACTGCCCTGGCTGTGGCAGCAGATGCTGGTAGGGAAAGATAGAAACCTGTGGGGGCATGAACTGCTTTTCATGCAGCGTGAGTTGTGGAACGGGATGATGAAACACCTGCAGAGCTTCCGTGTAGGGCTGGGTATAGGCTGGCTGAGGACTGTCTTTTGGCTGACTCTTTTCACTCGGGTAAGTACCATGAGAGGGCAAAGGGGAGGAAGATGTTGGCTGATGGGACAAACTTGTTGATGGAGATTTACTTGACAGAGGAATTGGATCTTCTGTCTCTGGCCAGCCAGTTGGGGCTGAGTCCGGCTCATGCTCTGGGTGTCTGGTGAGGGATGCTTGCCTAACCAGAAAGCATTTCCTTCTCTCCTGTGGAGCCGAGGAGGTTGAGGGGACAGAGGTTGAGGCAGGAGTGGATGACAGGCTCCCGTAGTCAAATGATTTACTGCGGGTCTCTGACATCTGGGAAGGATGGGACACATTTGGTGTCTGCTCAGAAGCGGATCTCCGCATTTCTCTGGAATGATGATGGTGGCTTGGTACCATCAACATATGCGAGCCAACACCAGGAGGCTTTGGGTGGGACTCAGAGGGCTGACTGGTCGACTCCGACTTGCCATGATCTTCACGATCAAATGACACGGAGTGGCTGGAGCTGTGGGATATGCTGCTTTCCTGACTTGGGCTTCGGGTGAGAGAGACTGATTCAAAACTGGACTCTCCAGAGGACTGAGCCATTTCTGCCAGCCGCAGCCTCTTCTTTTTTGGTGGGAGTTTCTCTGCGGGGAGCTGAGAAAGGGTCTGGCTCCTCTGCGGCCACTGAAATTCCTCTGTTTTCTCTGGCTCTTTTGGAGGAGGCTCTGGCTCCATTTCTGGTCTGTCAGGCTCTTCTGTGACTAGAATCTCTGGGACCTGGATGTTGGGCTGCCGTACCAGCTTGGGCTGCAGGGAGTGAGGGGGTCGGCTGTGCTGCGGTGTGGGCTGAGAAGAGTACTGTGTCAAGGGCTTCTCTTCTCCTTCCAAGCCACTTGCCTGCTCAACAGAGTCAGACTTCTCAAAGGAGCTCGTATGCTGAATAACAGAGATCTCCTTGGAGGTTGTCCTTTTTTCTTTGCCCTCCACACCCGGAGCCGGTTTGGTGTTCCTGGAATGAAAGCTGGCACTGACATCAGGAGGTGCAGATTTACCCGGATCTGCTGGTGACTTGATGGATTCACGGGTCAGGTTTAAAGCGACATCAGATGATGCTGGGTTGGCAAACTGAGTCCCCGGCCCCGTACTGGAAGAGGGAGTGTCAGACAACTCGAAAGCTGGAGGCTCCTCATCATCACCAAGACTCTTTTCCTTTCGTCTTTTTCGGAGCGGGGTGAGCTCCAAACTGCTCCCCAGTTTGTAATGCATCACCTGGGGCCACGTATCAGGATCCGTAATGCCTTTCTCAGTCTCTGAAGAGGTATGATGAGAAGTGGAAGAACGAGGCTTTGAAAGCTGCAGCTCTGAACAGTAGTATTTCTTATGGGCTTCATAATTGTCCCTTTTCTTATACCGAGCACCACATATGTTACACTCATACATGAACCCTTTAACTTTCGGACCCTTCCGTGACTTTTTGGTAAATTCGCTTTCCTTGGTTTCAGGCTCCTCGGGAGGTTTGGAAACAGTTTCTTTGTTCGCAGAGCTAATCTCCTCTGAGACATATTCTGTTCCCAAAGGTAGCTCAATAGCTGGTTGTCGTTTTAGCATTCGAGGATGGGAAGAAAATGCTTGACTGCGGCTTAAGACTTCAGGCTCCATGATGTGATCATCAAATGAATAGCTACCTCTAAAGGTGTGTGGGGAGCTTATAGTGCATGCAGCAGAAGGCATTGAGTGGCTTCTTAGGAGAGGCACTGTCTCTGTGGCACTGTGGGATTGCTGAAGTGACAACAATGATTGTTCGGGCTTAATTTTTTCACTGTGGGATGTCAACACTTTCGATGCATCCAACTGGCTACTGGAACCAGACTTGATATCGAACTGAAATGGCTCTCTATATACACCAGACTTTGGAGATTCAATGCTGCTACGTCTAGATAAAGAGCTTCTTCTAGGCTTAACACTATCTATTTCACTGGTATCTACAACAGCTTCATTAATTGTAATTAGCTTAGTGATGTGTTCAATAACCTGTGTTCTAGGCACAGATAACGGTACCATACTTGGTTTCTCTTCAGTAGACAGGTGTGGAAACCCCTGGGTTGTGTTTGCACCTAATGCTGCAGTCCTTTGCCCAATCCGACCACATTTCCCAAAAATAATTTCTGCATAAGATTTTGCATTGGTATTTGGGGGGCTGATCTGCTGCTCTGCACTTTCTGATCTCGAGAAGTAGCCTGACTCGGTACTCCCTTTGCTCCCGGGACTCAGGAAAGCTTGTTCATCTATCACCTTTTTCCGTTCGCTTAAGCGGAGTGCAAGCTTCTGCTTTATAGTATGGGTATCTTCAGATCTATGGCTCAGAGCATGGTCTGATGATGGCTCTGCAAACTGGGTGCTGTCCTCAAGAGACTGGGACATACTGGAATGAGACAATGAACATCGGTCGTGGCTGGAACCTTGGCTCCCTCCACTCAGCACACTACTGGACAACAGGGTGTGCTTCTGCCTGGGTGACAGCTCTACCGAATGGCCCGACATCGTGCCCGTTTCCTCCTCTGAATCTGTGCTTTCTCCTTCTGTTGGCTCTTCGAAGTCCTCCCCACCAATCCTTTCCATTTCCAAGCTCGATGGATACATCTCTGCTCCAATCCCTGAGGCCAGCCCAGCTTTTATTCGATGAGCATGAGATTTCCTATGTTTATACAAATTGCTCTTCGTCTTAAAAGAAAAGCCACATGGAATGCAAGGGTATGGCCTCTCACCCGTGTGTGACCTGATATGTTTTTGGAGCACACTTGGCTTCGCACAAGGCCTGCTGCAGTACTGGCAAATATATTTGCCTGGTTTCTGAGGTTTCTTTTCCTTCTTATGCACTTCCTCAGCTTGTTTTAAGGAAACTTGTGAAGGTCGAGGGATATAGACCTTTTGAACAGTCGGCATGTCCTCTCCAGGAATGATCGGTGAATGGGAAGGTAAGAGCTGGCCGTGGTGAGAGCGAAGCCCGGGTGATGAAAAGGAGCCAGAGGGACCTGGTCTTACTGGATCAACTAGCTGCCATGTGGGACCTTCGAGGACATGCTCTGGTTTCCCAGGAGACATAAATGCTGGTGACAGCGCGTGCTGCTGAATCTGCGAAACGTGGGGAGGATGTTCAAAAGAGGAAGGCTTAGGTTGCTTCTGATGTCCAGTCTTCTCCTGAGACTCTTCTCTTGGAATCGGCAAAGAACCAGAAAAGTGCTGCTGTGATATGATATCTTGAAGAGGGGTTCCTTGTGAAGAAGCAGAGCTGCCCTGGTATGTAGCTGCAGACGAAATACTGGCTTGGAAAGCCTCTCCTTTGGGAAGCCTCTTTCTTGGACTTTCCTCAGCCTTTTTTGTGCTCTTCTGGCTTTGTTCAGGATCCATGACCTTAAAAGGGTCTTTGAATGCTATTTTGGGAAGGTTTTGGCAGGCTTCATTTACGAATAATAAAGGTCTCTTCTGTAGATTCCCTGTTTTGCCTGCATTTGCTACGAAGCTGGAGCCGCCAGGAGATGGTTGTTGATTTAAGATTTTACTAAAGTGTCACTAGTTGCTATTTGATTCAAAAAAAAAAATGTTTCAAGGTCAATAAAGTTCACATTGGTAACACATGACAAACTACTTCAAAGAGAGAAAACTTTCCAAAACTTTTAGTCCAAATATTTTCCTTGTGAACTTGGTTAAGGCTTTAAACCTTGCCATTTTATTTCAGTTGACAGTGGCAAGCCTTCAAAGTCAAGATGCAACCCACAATGTGTCTCTTGTTTGTTATGCAAACCTTTGAAAACTTGAGACTTTAGTGCTCATCTCATAATGATCTTTTTTTCCTGTGCAAGGAAAATAACACTGAACGGTGTGTGTCCCCCGTGTCTTCCTTCTGTTCCACTTTTGAGTTCAAAAGCCTCGGAAAAATATTTCCCACATTTCTGTAATTATATCCAAAAGAAAACAAACAGAAAAAATTACTTCAATATTTGCATTTAAGTAATTAAATGCTGCTACTTTTATAGAGGATTACAGTAAAGATTTTGCACAAAAAGAAATTCAGAATAACTATTGAATGCCTACAATTCAGAAGACATTATTTTTAATGGTAATCTAAATATGAGTTGCAGTAAGTCAGACCTCAGACTCATGCTCAGTTCAATGCACACAGAACCCGGCTCTGTAGCAGTAAGCAAAGACAGCAACTTGAAACACAGTTTTGAAAAATGTATTACAATGGTTTCAAACTTGGATTCCTTCTTATCTCCTGCAAATATTTATGGGGTTACAATTTTTATAATTATATTTCCCTTCCAAACAGACTATACAGTAAAGCTGATGAAATACAAAGCACCACCTAATGTAGCAGATACAGTCACTGACATATAAAAAGCAAATCTTTTCTGCATAAAATCCGCTCTTAAGTTTGCAATAACCTTCAGTGTCATTTACAACAATAGCAGGTAAAGAGAAAGCACACACACTCTTTTACTGAAATGTTGCCTCTTTAATTTCCTGCCTTTTGCTACCAAACAATGGTGCAAATCCAACTTCTATAGCAAGCCCATATTTCATACAGGCAGGATGTCGAAATTGGCTGTCTGCAAAGGGGAACCCTTCTTACAGTGAATCTGAATGGGAGGCACTATTAAACCTACCACCCTTGTCAGTAAATACTGACTATTGATGAGACACTCGGGGAGGAAATACTCTGATTCCCCTGAAATAAAACAGCATCACCAAGAGATGGGATATGGAATGGAAAATGGGTGGGGTACTCCTAAGGAAAATAAGGATGGTGCTTTTTAAGTGAAGCAAATTGATACATGTAATTTTCAATGAGAAAAGAAGTATCTTCCTTCTTTATGAAGCTATTACCTGCCTCAGGGTGCCGTGTCTGGCTATGACAGAATTGCCTTGGTTTCATCTGAGAAATTGATCAGAGCTCTGTTGCTTTGGTCCTGCCCCATGCAGGGGGAGGGCACATGGCTGGGGCTGGAATCTAAACCCAGCAAAACAGGGAAACACAGGGGACTGAGATTTTAGCAGCATAATGGCCCAACTTCATCATGAGGAGCAATAGTGAAGAGCCAGCAGAAGAGGCTGCTTGTGCTCAACATGGAGTCCTTCATCCATTCATCGCTACAACCCTGTGGATGCTCCACATTCAAGCAGAGTCTGAAGATATGATAATATTCTAAGATACTTTACAACCAACTACTCTTTAGTAGTTAAAAACTGGCTACTTTTTGGATTGATTTAATCTAAACTTACGTGTCCAAAAGTCAGGGTTCAAGTCCTTAGACACACCTCCCCACACTGTCACTGAGAAAGGCAAATGCCAACACAGGACCCAACATGAGATTGATTATCATGAGATATCTTCTCTTATTGACTGGATTAGTGATTTACTTGGACAGCTGTGACACCCACATCTTAAGTAAATGTACGGAAAATCAGTTCTAGCCTTAAACTTCATTTTCCTTTCCCCAAATGCAGGTTCTGCTCCACTCCAGCAGGAGCTTCACATCTTCCCAGGACCTACAATGCACCTACGCTTGCCCCAGCTTGCTAAGAAAGGTGCCTCATGTTTTTGAGCTCATTGCTATGAGTAGTAATTAATTACATTTTGAAACTCCTTTTTAGAGAGTTCTGGCTCCGTGATGCTGACTAACACTGACCGTGGTCTGGGTTAGACTTAGGGCACTGTATTTACAACACAGAACTTTCTAAAGACCGAAGACAGTTGTGGAGCTGATTTATCATGTTGAATTTTGCCCAAGATGCTGTTTTTTGCCCCACTTGTGACACACAGAGCACATTAACTTGGTAGAAATGGATTTAAGCAGAGAATTTTTCAGGAAACACAAAGTCTACGCTGCCTCCCACAAGCTCAAGCACTCACATTTGACAACTGCCAACTGAAGAATGCCTGAAAGACATTTTAATACCACATTTTATGCTATAGCTTCCATATCTACTCCTAAGTGTATAATAATTAGGGTTGTGAGGAAGCTTCCTGAGATGATTCAGTATCATCCCAAATGTTCAGGTCATCCTCAGCCTCCTCTGGTGAACACATGGGCCCCAGCTGATTTTGCTGGGAACTCTACACAGAAGTTAACATTTAAGAATTGGTCAACAAACAAGCACACCTGCTGCTTACAGCAGTGAGCACAGCCATTCTGGGGCAGTTCAGGATACTTTCTACAATTTTTTTCCATTACTGGAAATGGCCCCTGGAATGTTAATGGCAAAAGATAATTCTCCTGGCTGGATGCAGTTACTCCAGGTTGATACCTCTCTAAGAAAAATTCCACAGTGCTAAATAAAGTGGCAGAAAAAAAAAGTCCACCCAGCTAAAAATCATAGGAGGGTTTCTCCCCTGTGAATTTGGAGGCATGGCAGAGAAGGGGAATGAGAACTCCCCAAGATCTGGTTGCAGATGCCTAACACTGCTCTGCCCATCTCAGGTACAATCTAGAGCAGCTGAGGAGCATCCTGTTCCATCAAAACAGATAAGAGAACTTGTTTCTGCTGTTCTCTCTTTGGCCTGATACATCCCTCCAGCTGGCAGAGAAGAGGGGCTGCCAGGGGTCAGTCCCACAGAGCTCCTATGCCCACAGACAGCTTCCTACTGGCTCCTTCTGGAAATCCAAATGGGCTAACGTGGGTAGGAAAATCTACTGGTTTTTTTTTTTTTCTTCCCCCTTTCTCATCTTCCTTCAAGTTTCTATTCTCTTAACCTTGGTCCAAATCTATCTTCAGGTTTTAGCCTTTTAATATTCATTACACTTTCCCAGTTCTAACATTTTTTTCTCAGAAAAGGCACACCTTTTGCTTTTACTTTCAGCTCCGCTTCCTGATGACCTGCATAGTTTCTTCTCTCTGTCATGTGTTATGCCTCTATTTTTGCTTATCACTTTCATTTAGCATGTATTCTGCCCTGCACTCCCTGTGGGACAGCACGACAGCAGCTAATGCACAGCTAAGGCAATGCATGGCATTGGCACAGCATCAGCATATCCTTAACAAAAAAAGTCACGTGGATTTAATGGCACATGGTTTCCAGCTGCTAGCATTGCATGTCTGTGGCCAAATCCAAACTACAGGCACTAAAACTGGGGATTCCAGCTATTATTTCTACTCAAACATAATTTCTTAGGGTTTTACTTGAAATGCAGTGGAGCGAACATGAACAGAAATGCCTGTTTCGTTCTCAGTGACAGAAACAAAGACTGACGCCCCGATGAAAGAAATCAATAACAAAATTCCTTCTGATTTTAATGGGACCAGAATTTTACCCTAAAGCCTGAGGTAAAATGCTTATAAATGCTCTTTTACACAGTCACAATTGTTGGTATTTTGAATTACCTTTTTATGGCTGAGATGAATTCCTGTACAGAGGCCCACACAGAGTCTCTCCCAATCCTAAACCTCATCTCAGTCCTCCTTAAGGGTTTGAGGAAGAGCAAGCCTGTGTCAAGCCTTGAGCTGGTCCCTCTGTGCCTGGGATGATCACCACATACGTGCAGCTATGCACCCAAAAAAGCTCTTTACCATTAGATTTGGGATTGAGACACCCCCCATAAGTGAGGAGAAATGCTGGAGGCTGCACCTGGCACCCCAGCTTCAGGTGGAAGCTTCACTGACAAGGCACTGGAAGGCATCAGGACTTTCTCTACATCTGTTGGCTTCCAGAATTAATTCCTTTGAAGTGACATGTGGAAAACTGCAGTGCTTGGCTTTCTGTCGCTTTCCTTTTGTTTCCAGGACTCTGAAACCTCTCATTACTGTGGTTCCTTAAAACCCTGCTGGTGGCAAAACTGCTGTTTGCCATACTCAAGTAGATGGAAGGATTTTCTCGGCTCTTTGGTCCTGTCCCAGCAAGATCAAAATCCAGTGTGATCAGTGGGAAGCTATTACAATTCTGCTTTTTCTATAGTTTTCAAACCTTAACTGCATTTTCTTCCATACACCAAATTTTACCCTGTTTTTAAGGATAGCAGGGTTACAGGAGAATAGTGTGCTACTGGAAAATGCGCCTGTTGATTCCTCATGATAACCTTTAAGCCATTTGGCCAATTTTAATCTAATGTAACCAATGACTAACATAACTCATAAACACATTTTAAAATCTCACAAATTTTGTGATAGTGAAGGATCAAGGCAAAGCATGAGCCCCTGTTTCCACTCCACGGAGGGAAAGGTACAGCTCCTTCTTAGTGGTAGCCACTAAAATGTCCTGTCTGTGGAAAAAGCTTCATTCAATGTTTACTTTTTTTTAAACCAGCTGTAGTTTTGAATGAAAGGGCAGATGCCACCTTAGATGTTCGAGGTGATTTATGACTAAGAGGGATTAACAATGCAAACAGCGGGCGGCAATAGTAGATCTCCCGTCATTACCTCTTGTAACTGGAGTCAGTAACATAAAACCCTGCTGCAGCACCTGGGGGACTCGCCAAGCAAAAGTTTCTCAAATATATTGAAGAATAAGCGAAGTAAACCAGACAAAGAGCAAAGCAAGTCCTGTTCCCAGGTTGAGCCCACTGCAAAGGGCAATGCACACATCCAGGGTAAGTCACCAGGGAAAAAAACGAGATTACTTACAGTGGACTTGGTAGTCTGTAATTTTGAAGGTGTCTCTCTTTTGTTTGCCCACGATTCAATTCAGTCTGTAAAAGAAACAGCCCTGTTGGAATCACAATGCGCGTATGTTAAAATGCCACCTCAGCAGCGAGCACATGGGACTTACATCAGGTGCCCTGATGGAGAGGATTGCTTGGTAACCGAAACAGTACACAAACTCAGTCCCAACAGCTGGAGAAGCCTTTGGTGACTGTGTTCACCTCCTTCAGCACATTTACCCTGATGGTGACCTGCCCGCTCACAGAAAATGCATCACCACGGTGGATTCCTCCCCCTGGACCAGGCTGCAAGGGAAACCCCAGCCTGGCCAGTGCCAGCCATGGGCAGATGCAGATGAGACAAAAGCTCCACACCCTGGCATGGAGTTCAGGTCTGCTCAGGCATTGAGAATTCAGATCAGCGTGCAGCTGCTGCAGCTCTTCCTCCAAAGCTCATGCTTTGTCCTGAGTTTTATATTTAGAGTACCTTTAGTTTTAATTACAGCCATACTTACCTTCCAACACACTCCAAGCACAAATGCATTGATCTACATGTGGGTCAAGCTTAGATAAAGGAAAGGAACATCCCAAGTGAAGCTCTACTTTGAAAACTGACCCAGAGTACGGCCTGTGCTCTGTGTATACTTTACATGCAAAGAAAAAGGCATTTCCTTCACAGACACAAGCACTGCAATTCCACAGGAGAACAAGAACACACTGTTCCTCCAACTCAATGTCCCCATCACCAAATCCTGTGTTCGGTGATGCCCGTGCAACCCTCCCTGCAGCAGAGGGGTTTGAACCTGCCACCAGAGCTCAGCTCACAGAATAACACCATGATTCTAGGGAGTATTAAACACCTCTCTCCTTTCCTACAGGGTCACAGCATTTCTCAAGTGCAGAACAAAGGGTGGCAGCACACATTGCTTACTAAAGCACCTCCAGAACACAATTCTGATCGCATGTGAACCCTGGTTAGTATTTCGAGAAAGCAGTTTAAGGTCTCTCAGACTCAGTGACAGATTTATGAAAGCTTCAAAGGCCTTCATGTTCAGAGACAGCATCTCCTTCCACATCTGGCAGGACAGTCTCTGTCTTTCAGAATCATGTGCCCAAATATTCCCAAAGTTTTGAGCTTCACTCCTGCTATGTTCTTCAACCTGCCTTCAACCCCAGATTGCTGCCACCTTGACTTTATCATAGTGTCCAACTCCGGACTGCACCTTCCTTATCTCTCTGACCTCCTGCTACCACAGACCTGAACACGCTATTTGGATCTACACCTCCCCATCCTCTTCCTCCCCCCCTGCAGTGCTGCAAGCCCCATTGTCACCTCCTTGTGCTGATACCAGCTGTGTAAAGACAGGGTTGAAGCAGGAATTCACCCCACCAACCCCCTTCTCCTGAGAGCAGAACCCCTGGGCATGTGCTGGGACATCTCGATGGACACATGAACCTCTGCACACAGACAACAATTCTGCCCAGACAGACAGGGACAAAGAAACATCTGAGAAAGAAAGAGTTTGGAAATTAAAGTCAAGCAGCCTCCTCTCACCTAAGGATCGTGTTCAACCACAACATAAGAAAAAAGTCATTTTTTTCACCATTTGGCTTTTCATTTCAGTTTTCCTACCCAGATTCTTAGAAGCTGTAAGGTTAGGAAAAACGAAGCATCCACTGTGGTGCCTGAATGCAGCCTTTTCTCCTCCCATATCCCAAGCTCAAAGTGGAAACAAGTTTGGTGAAGTGTCATAAACTCTGTTTGAACCCTGCAGCCACCACAAACCCTGGCACAAAGAGCACTTGGTTGGCTGGGAGAAAGCTGAAATTCCACTTCCCTTGGGGCCATGCCTCCTAGAATCCAGCCAAGTCTCTGACAACTCAAACCACTTAAACGCTCTTGGTATCTGAAATCAACTGGTGCCTCCATGCTGTGGTATGGACACAGCATCCACAAAAGAAGAGGTGGCCCCTGCACTGCCATGAAGCTTTCAGCCACAGGGTGATAAAATACAAGACTTGACTCTCCTGTCCGTTAGGAAGGTGGATCCCATGTCCTGTATCCCAAGTTACTGTCCCAGTGAATCACCAGCACAGTGTATTTTGTTTTTCCAGATTGGGTCGGCCCACTCTGCAGCCAGGAGCCCAGAGGTGAAACAAATGGGACCTTCAACCTGCAGCAGTGTGTGATGGTGGAGAGAGGAGCATGCCCTGGGTCCTGTTCCCACTTTCAGCCCCGTGCCGCAGGAAGAGACACACAGCAGCAGTTAATGCTGATGGTTCTGCAAAAGCTCCTGATGTCCCTTTGCCTATTTCTAGGCCATACAGCATCACTATATCCACGATGTCTGCATGGAGAGCCAGTCCTCAGGCCACCGCCTGATGCAGCAGGTAAGAAATTCCCCAAACCACTGCCAGCAACGCAAAACCATCACGCCAATTACGAGAGCAGTTTCTAGACTGGAGGGGGTAAGAAGCTGTGGGGGCCTTGAATCCTCCTTCCCTCTTCCCCAAAAGGCCATGAATAATCCGTGCTCCTCTCCCCTCTTCAACATCTGCTTTGGCTGGAGAATGGAGAACTCCGCTCTAACCAGAGTTGAAGTTCTTCCAAGAAGGGTCAAGGTAGAGCAAGCACAACTCTGTGTGCGGGGGCAAGCGGACCTCCACAGTGGCCCCCAGCTCACCTTCCCCCCCTCGGGCAGGAATGGGAGTGGTGAGGGGACAGGGGACAGGCAGGGAGGGGCTGCCCAGTGCCGGTGAGGATGGAGGATGGAATGTGAGATTTCTGTCCCAGCAAGCACCCAGCAGGACACAGGGGAGCAGGGTGGATGCCACAGGGGGGGCTGGACGGGGTCCCCAGGGGAAGCTGCTTGCTCCACATGTCTGATTGTTAGAAAATAAATAACTTTTTCTTTAAGGATTATTTTTCTTTCTTTTTAATTTTTTTTTTTAGGAAGCAGCAGCTTTTTGTTTTAAAGCTCTAAATAGGTATCTATCAACATGATTCACACTTTTGATTCTTAAACTCATTTTACACATACAACATCTGTGTAGTTGCTGCAGACTTGCTGAGGGGAGAAGACAATCCAGTGCTAAACCCAAGTGCCTGGGGTTTAATTCCCACTTTGGTTACACATTTCCTGTGTGAAACTGGGCAAGTCATATCATCTGCGGCCCATGTTAGTCCCCATTTCTAAAACGGGGACACTTCCTTGTTTCACAGATGTGTTGTGAGTCATCCATTAATGTCTATGAGGCCCTCGGATACTACGGGAAAGGAGAGACCCACAGAGATAAACAGGGATCCATATAACGAGAAACAGACGGGAAGACATCCAGGAGACTTTCTCTGCCCATTAAAAAGTCTAGGATCTAATGCTGTGCTTATTACATTTTCCTTACCCCCCACACGGTTTCAGTTAACTTCCCTTGTCACCTTTCCAGGCAGCAAAGGGCACCAGGACCTGCACCACGAGGAAAGGCGACAATTAAAAGCAACTCTGCGCTTTGACAGCAAGGCATGTGCAAAGGGTTAATCTGTTTTCATAACTTAAACCAGTTTTTTTTTCCAGAAAAGCATTTGAGTCAGAACAAGAGTAATTATTGCAAAATCTGCGTATTTCAGAGATAAATATTCCCAGAAATATCACCATTGAAACTAGAAGGGGAAAAAAAAGAAGCAAGAAGCCCTGTGCAGCCTGGTGAGCATCACTGCCAGAAAGGCAGAGACGGAGGAAGGCTCTCCACACCCCAAACCCAGACACGGCAAACAGCACAGGGAGCTCCTTTCCTCCAGGTCACACTCATAAAACGCGGAAGACACGGCAGTTTCATCCTACCTTAAGAGGATACTCAGCTCTGCCCCGTCCAGTTCAAACCTTTGGGAGAGTTTTAAGGCAGATCTGGCTCCTGCACACACAGCCTCGTGCATCCTGCCCGGACCAGCTCCATCCCACCACAGGCAATTCAAGCGCCGTTCCCGTGCTTAGGAGCCGGAGATTTCAGTAATGTCATTTCCATCATAAAGCAAAACTGGGATTTAAATTCAGGCTCCTGCAGACAGGAAGGGCATGCCAATGTACCACTCATATTCCAGAGGGCTTTTTGGATTTTTTTCACATTTGTAATGAAAATAATCCTGTTTTCCTGCAAACAAACTCAAGGAAACCAAGTTCTCGCAATGTTAAGACGGCCCTCAAGAACCATTCAGTGCTTGCGACTGTGAAGTGGGATTATGTGCATCACTGTCATGTCTCCTCCAGAGGATTGTAAAAATCTCTGCTGCTTTCACTTCTCACATGCTCATTGCTGCAAGAAAGTCATTAGTAAACTAATATTTTGAAACTACTGCTGTGTAATGATTCTTGCAAAATTCATCTGAATTGAACACTCCAGACCTGCCAAACCAAGAACGGGAAGCCAGCTATTGGCGAGATGGTGATTCTTTCCAAGGTAATGTGTCTTGCATACAGCTAAAGCAGTAATTGCCTTTCCCCAAGAATATGTTCCCCCTGCTGAGACTTATGCTTAAACTCATGTATTGAGAAACCTTCCAAAGCATTTCTACATAGTTTCAAACCAGAGGAGTGGGAAAAAAAAAGAAAAAAAAAAGAAAGGGGACAACTACAGTTCAGATGGAGTTTATGATTTCTGCTCAATCTCATAATTGCAGGGTGAATCAGTGGGAAAAGAGGTTTCAGTCAATACCGCAGTCCTGGGTCTCATGGCCAGCGATCTTTGTAGAGATCAGCTGAAAATGGTTTTTCCCCTGACCCTCCTCTGACTTACTGATGAACCTCACCCCAGAGGTTGCCTTGTCTTTCTTCCATGGATGGACACAGCCACCTCTGGACCATCTTGCTGAGCACCACAGTGGTTGCACACTGGCTGCTCACTTCTCCTTTTACCTTGTGCAAAAGCCAAGCAGCCAGTGGATACTGGAGATATCATGCAAAACCCAGGCAGATATAGGGAGGGTCCCAAATTATTTTGCTGTGTGAGAAGCAGAATCTTACTTCAAGCTGAAGCTCACCCTTCTCCAGAGAACACACACAGAGCCTAAACACTGAGATTGAGCAACGTCCTTCCATATCACTCTCCCTCAGGGTCAGAAAATCGATCCTGGCTCTTTTTATTTCCTGGTATAAGAGTAGCCTCTGTTGCTCCAGTTGGAGGGCATGGTCTGTAACTGCAGCAAGTCACTACCCTGCTCCTCCTGCCCTTGAGGAACCAACTGTTCTCCTCACTGTCTGGTAAACTCAAGGCTGGCACGGAGCATAAGGAAGTGCAGTACAGGAAGTTAAATGAAGAGATGAACCACAGTGGAGGTCAGGCTGCCAAAATGTTAAGAGCAGATAAAAAGGCCAACTTTCAGACAGCACAGCACTGTGAACAGACCAGTAAGCAGCCACAGGGATGAGGAGGGGTTCCCAGCCAGACCCAGTGCATCTTTGCAGCCAGGTTGGTCTGCAGAACTGTGGCAAATCAGCCAGAAAAGAGGTCATGAAGTTGCCATTTTGCACGTGCAGGAGTCCGGGCTCGCTGCTTGCATCTTGCCAAGCCCCATGCAAATACACAGCAGAGCCAGGACCCGGCCGTGCTGCAGGCGCAGCACATCGTCTGTATCTGACAACCAAAATTAATATTGCAGTAACACAGCAGTGATTTTAGCACTCAGTACAAAAAAATGGACCCCAAACCAATTACCAAAATGGAAACAAGCTCATCCCAGCACTTTTCACATTTCGTTTTGTCCTGTAATGACACACAGCAAGTCCCAGGTCCTGGCACCTACTGACACATCTAGACTGGGATGTCCATAAGGGGACAGTGTGGAACCTCTTGTCTCACTGACTTCAGGAAGACAATTAATGGAGTAAGGGGATACCCAGCAGGCAAGCCTGCAGCTACTTAAATTAGAGGGTCAGTTAATCACTATCCAAAAAGTACTGAATGACAGGAAAGAGGCAGCAGCAAGGAACTCATGGCTGTGTACAACACCACAATGAATTCCTATTCCTTGTAGAGTATTCTCCAGTGTTTTATACACATGGATTTTACCACCCATGATTTAAGACCCCAGGCCAGAACACGTAACTCCTATAGGGTTTTGCTTCATAAGGACACAGAAAGCTCTGTGGAAAGCTTGCAACTCTGCTTTTTTCAGCTTGGAGCTAGTAATAGCCCATTTAGCCTTCCACAGCTCTCCACAGCAGGGGTAACACCAGACATAAGCCTGTCCAAGCCTCTTGCATGATGCTCATCAGCTGAATTAATATACTTTCCTTTCCAGTTTATTTTGCACTTCATGGGCTTCCTGAAAGCAGAATTCCCCTCAGGCTTCACTAAAGAGAAAATTTAAAAAAGAAAAAGCAACAAGTGTCATGGACTTGCTAACTCTAACTCAGCCTCTGGTTTTCAGGCAGTTTGTTACTGCAGGAGTTGAAGCCAGTCCACAATAGGGAAAATGTGGTATTTTGGTGTATTTCATAAAGAGAGGACTGTTTGTGGCTGATTGCAGAAGGGACCAGAAACAAAGGACCGCTGGTGTGTTCAGGTACTGAGGCGCTGCCTGGACCAAGTGCAAGCAGGGGCTTTGCACCATCAGTCCATGGACAACTTCTGCCGTGGTGCAGACAAGTTTGCCCTCAGCATGTCCTTGCAAGCACAGACAGGTCAGTGCTGCTGCCTGCAGGGGACAGCAGGTTTGTAGGACTGAACAAAACCAAATGAGGAATTTGAAGACAATGAAAACAATAAAAAGAAACTTTTAACATGCAAATTTCATCTCTGCTCCTTGATAATTTTACTCTGCGAGCTATTACACAAACTGCTTTTTGTCTCATTAACAATAAAGCAGAAGCAATTAAGCAAAATGCAATAAAACTTTAGCAAAATAAAATTAAAACAGACTCCAAGATTATTGTATAACCTCACTAAAATGACAAAGTGATCTTTCAAGTTGGCATCACAAAAACCTTCCAGTTTGCTTTGAATACAGAAGCAAGAAGAAGAAATGCTACAGAAGAGGTCTCTATGCAAACAGCATCTCTCACTGGGAGCGGAGGTCGCCAGTGGCTGCGAGCTGCATTATAATTTATGCCTGTGCAAAACTGCAGTCCGAGCCCACAACAAGGCTCCATCTCTTCACACAGTCATAAAGAAACAGGGCAATGAAGCATCCGCTCCTGAAACACATTTGCACCTTTGTGTATATCTACAGACACATCAAACCACGCGATAACGCGCAACACTCAAGCAACTCCTTGCTTTAATTGACAAAACAGCAATAACTGCTAAGGTTTCCTCAGTTTGGGTTCACCGTCCTCTCAGTGCCACCCCATACATACACCCAGGGTGCTGCCCTTTTCTCCAATGACCTCAGTGATGAATTCACTTTTGTGCAAGACGACATAGGAGTTTCAATTTTCTGCCCTTCAGATCTCTATTAGGTCTGAAAACCTGGGTATTCTTTAAGCAACATGTTTGTGAGATGGTAAAGCTGGGCTGCAAACACCGGCTTGTAAATGCACTGTCCCCTCACTGCAAGGTGAGCAGCTCAGAGGTGGCAAACTGAAACCCTGGTCTACCACCTGGAAACAACGTGACGGTCTACCTCATGACTCAGCCACCTCCACCCACCCTCACCCTCACCGCACGTGCGTTTCCAAGGCCCTGCACACAGAGGAGCATCTTCCCGTAGGTTGCTGTGAGCAGATGGAGCTGCTCTGACAGCCACGGCTGCCTGGCAAATGGGAAACAAACCAGAACCCAGCTGGGAGCAGGAGCAGCAACTGCCCGAGCCAGGGCTCTGCACATGACAGATGTGGCATCTCGCATCTGGACGGCATGGAGGGGACCTCTGCTGTAATTCACCAACGGGTGCCAGGTTCATTTCTGTAATACATTGCAGACAGCCTATCTCCGCTGTTCATACTTTCTTTTGGCTAACCCACACAGAGCCACATTTTTTTTTTCCTTTTAATGTTTTCTGGTTTATACCTTAAAAGAAAAAAAACATTAAATATCGATGGCTTTTTGTCATTTCCTCTCTCTTTGTTGAGAAAACAAAGTGAATTCACAGGGTTTTACCAAGCTCTTGGAACACGCCAAGGGGCTGCATCCTTCCAGAGTTTAAATGACAGTCACTGGTAAAGGTGAGAGGCGTTTGAAAGGCAGCCAGGAAAATCTGGAGGATCACATTCAACATGTACAATACTGAAATAAGCCAAAAGCATGCAGGCCACAACCTCCAGCGCTGCTTGCGGAGACGACTGACTGCCCCGCTCACCGCAGGGTCCACCCACAGCATCGGCAAAACTCACACGTACTCAGCAGAAAGTTTCCCCAGAAAATACAAAAAGCTTTGCCCTCTCGGTGTCCTGATTTTTTTTTCTCCCCCCTCCTCAAGCAAAGAAGAGAGGGATGGAGGCTGTTAGAGCAGCCCTGCCATTGCTCCGGCTTTAGAAAACACAGGACCAAAGCCAAGATGCTCAGTGCTGAATTAATCCTCCAGCCTTGCCTTGCTAATCCAGGTCCCAGGAAACTGGGGGGGCAGAAGGGAAGAGAAAGGAGGAAAACACTTCTCATGCACAAAGGGAGCAGAAAGAAGTCACTTTTGCCCAATAAACTGCCATATCAAGACATGTAGGAATGGCCCTATCTTTCTTGAATTCTCACACACTCTCCTGAGAAAAACCCAAACCCCAAAACCGCCATAGAATAGGGCAAATGCACAGCCTCACCACACAGCTACAGGGGGAAACAGTGGGAACCTACCCCCGAACAGGCTGTGTGCTGCTGCCACTGGCACAGGGACGGAGTTATTACCCCGTGAGCACAAGGGACAGGCAGAGCCAAAGGATCTGAATTTTGCATTGCAGAGCATTCCTATCATTTTGATAGCTCTGGCAGGAGCTCCACCGGAGAAGACCCAGTTCTCATGGCATCCAGAGTCATATAATCATCTGATTTGGAAGGGACCTTTAAGATCCTCAAGTCCAACAATCAACCTAACACTGCCCAAACCACCACTAACCCATGTCCCTCAGCACCACATCTGCCCGGCTTTTAAACCCCTCCAGGGATGGTGACTCCAC
>JAOXJM010000009.1:6726630-6738936 GCA_026413425.1 Tringa solitaria | reverse complement strand
GTTGCCCTTCTCTGGACCTGCTCCAGCATCTCAATGTCTTTCTTGTGGTAGGGGGCCCAAAACTGGACACAGTATTTGAGGTGGGGCCTCACCAGTCCCCAGCACCAGGAAAAATCACAGAAATCACGCTACTTCCATGTTACCCATGGTGAGATACTCGGTTTGCACACCTGCAGTTAGCCCAGAGGCTTGAGCCAGAAGAAAGCACCTCTCTTTTCCACACAGCAAAAAGGAAGCTTATATTTTTTGCCACCCTTCCCCAGATGAGGGCATGCCAGGTGGGTAACCCGTGCGCCTGCAAAAAGTTTGCATCACTTCAGGTCACGACCTTACCAGGTCTCATGGGCTCCACCAGGATGGGGAAGATGTTGGTATTTCGCGAGAAAGTCTGCAGGGAAATCCAGCAAACGGCTGCCCTGCCCACAGGGAGCAGCTACATCAGTGTCCCCAGACTGGGAGGCTGCTGGAAGTTTGTGATTGAAATCTGAGGACCGACCATTAAAGAGCCCATAAGTGCTTTTGGGCAACCGCAGCCTGAAATTCCCACACTGTTGGAGAGGAGGTTTTCCTTTCCTTGATGCCCTGCAACATTGCTACATGCTCTCTCTCAGTTGCCCTCTCCATGCAGTGTTCCAGCATGGGAAGCGATGCATTGAGTCAACCAAGTTCCTAAGTGCTCTAATATCCAGCAAGGATAGAAGATACTGTAGAAATACAAATACCTCATTAATTGTCTGAATTAGGATGATGCAAAAGCAGGATGTGCATGGGGGACTTACTGTATCTCTAAGCAGCCTCTGAGGAGGAAAAAATAAAAATCAGATCTTCCTAAGTAACACGCTACTTGCTGGACACAGCATCAATACACAATGCTGTATTGTGCCAGTCTGCATCTCTGCATCTTATTTAATCAAACACAAAGAGAAGATGATGAAAGATTTCTGTCTAAGTGACAGCAGGAAAAAAAAAAAAAACACAAAACTGGAATCTCAGTGGAAATAACAAGGAAACTTCCCCCACCGATTCAGGACCAAAGACAATGGGGTTTTTCCTATCGTCAATGAAAAGAAAGTCAGAAAGAGAAGAAAATGGTCCTATTATTCCCTACAGGCAAAAACAGAGCTTCTGATCCTATCACTAGGCTGGCAACCTCCTATTTACAGAAACAGTCTTGACTCATTGGGAGCATATACTGACATTCGTTTATGTTTTGTCACATAACAGAAATGGTAAAAAAAAATAGAAATACATATTACACACACTAAGCGAGTACCTACCTGTCCCCAATGCCACCCTCATCTTGAAAACTTTCCTTGATAAAGACTTTGCTATGTCTTGTGGCAGGGGAATTGGTAGAAAAGTCAGTTTAATTAACACAACTTTTCTCAAGATAAATATTTCTCTCGGGCAATGAGGAGCTGCTGCAATGCCATGTGTTGGCAGCTGGAAGCAGATCGACCAACGAACGCAGAAGCAGCTGCAATAGATGGTGCAGCTCATACCATTCCTCTTCCCCAGCACCGTGCCTCAAACCTCACTTTGAAAGGATAATGTATATCCTGCAGATGTCTGTGCACACACACACATCTATGTACATTAGTGATTCCAAATTAGAAGCTGCAAAGCTCTTTGCAAACAGCTGTGACGGGTGTGAAGACACATCACCGTTGGAAGACCCTGGTGTTCCTCACACCAACGGCGTGGAGGTTCAGAGGGAAATGTCACGTTTCAGAGCTCTTGTACTGTCAGTAAAGGCCAAGCCAAGTCACAAAAAGTAGAAATAATTTTAAATCAAGATATACATTTGTTTAACAGGAAAGAAAGAAAAAACATGACTGAGTTTGGAGGGAATGTTGTTAGCTTTGTAGGAAGAAAAGAATCAAGTCTGGACAGTGTTTGCTTCCTTGTCATCACAAGCTCTACAAAACTCTCTTGTATGCACATACAAAAATACACCTTATGCCAGTGAAACGAAGCAGCATTTAATGAGAACCAGAATGTATTTTGGTTAATTTCCAGGTGATTGGCCTCTTATTCACAGATACTTCTTGTAGGTGAATGCAAATATTTACATAGGGACCCCATCGGCTGTGTGTCCATCTATTCTGTTTTTTCCCCTCATAAACCTCAGGAATCCACAGCACAGCACTCACTGGGGGATTGAGAGAAAACCCAGAGCAGGATTTTCCACATCTTTGCTACCCCAGACAGGATCTCCTCCACACTGAAGAGTTCCCACTCTTTTCAATCTGATTGGATTAAAGTATCAATAAAAAATTCCCCATCCCTGACTCCTACACAGGGATGCAGTTAGACCAAATATTGGCTCTAGCATCTGCTGCTTCCACTGGACTGCTGTGACTCTGCTGGACAGCTGAGGTGGTTTGGGATGGGGAATCCACCTTCCACTTTGGTGGGACAAATGTACTGAGGATATAGCACAGTGGCAGGACAAAGAACAATTCTTTATCAAAATGAAGACCTGGAGACTTCTGCCCATGCCTGAGATACAACAGGTATTCCTAGCTTTAAAAGTCAATTTAAAACCCAAGAAGCCTGGTGCTCCCCTCTGAGTCTCCAGGCTGCTTCAGACAATGCCACTTCCTTACATTTTCCTAAGCTTTATCTCTATAAACGTTCCAAAGAGGAACACACTTCGGGATGCAGACCTGGAACCATATGAGTCCACCACAACACCTAGTTTGATGGCTGTTGGTCATGCATGGACTTGGAAAGAAGGACAAGCAGGAGGATCCACCCCAAAAGAATTTGCCCTATGGGCTCCCTCCCAACCAACTGCACAAAAACGTCTGAACTTCACAGAGTGGGAACAGCCTGGGTGATCTGTGTTTGGGGCCACCTGAATACATCAAAGAACACCCCAGAATTCATGAGAAGCAACTCAATGTTGTGACTTTTATTCAGTCATTAGTTTATTGGGCACTAAAATCTGCCCAATAAAGGTACCTGCAGGTGGAGCTGGTAAATTGAGAGGCGACATTGAGAGTCACGATTTTTGTTGAAAGCAGCGAGGAAGTCACAGAACTTACCCCAAATCAAAAGGAAACTGATCTTATGTACAATCTAACCTTCCAGCAACATTTCAACAGAAACTGTATATGCTGCCATCATATCCACAGACTGGAAAAATTATCCTAATATATCAAAGCCCTAAGAAAAATTACATCTTAATGTAGATTAGGAGAATTAGACCACTTCATTGACACAAAGCTCCACTTTCTAATCCTAACAGATTTATGGAATTTGTTTCTAATAGCTAATGAATTAAGAATGCGCCACATATGTGTACAATTATTATTATACATCTAATGAAATAAAGTGTGAACTTCTGTTTAATTAGAAATGACCGCACGCTGGTGACTAGAGACACCTTTAAAATATCTTTCAGTGCTTCACAACTGAGCTCATCAGGGCTTTGAGTTGGAATGGCATTAAGGAAATGATATGGAGGTTAAATATTAAAGATTTCAAGGCAAATAAGTATTTTTCAAAGCCTGGTCCACATCCCTAGCAAGGAAGGGGATATATTTGTGCGCAGAGTCACCCAGGAAATCTGAGACCATATTCCTTCTGCTCAGCACAGGGCCCAACAGAAACTAGTTGGGCTTCAAAATGTTTATTTGGTGATATTTTTTTAAAAAATTAAATGTCTTTGGCAAGAAAAAATGGATAAAGATTTTTCATTAACACTTCCAAACAGATTTTTTTTCTTTAAAAGCAGGTTATCTTTTTCTAAGAAATTAAAATAACAGATCTTAAACCCAGATCCAGAGATTACTTGTGTACCTCAGCTACTGATCCAAAAAGCCTCCTGCTTTGTGAAGCCTCAAGAGGAAGAATGCTTCAAAACACCTCATCTAAGAGGAAATCTCTAACTGATTAAACAGCTAAGAGATCGCACAAAACCCTCCTTATTTTAATGCAAGTAAGAAATTCTTGAGTCAAAGGTCACAAATAGCTACACATCTGAACTTTAGATTAAGTGGCTACTTTAAAAAAACTCACACATTTAAAAAATTAACTGAAAACCATCAAGCCAACACCTGCTGGCAAAATGGATCTTCAGCCAGTGTTCATCTCTCCTCCTATGTATGTTGTATCAGCATTAAAAAATAACAGGAGAAGTTTATGAGAGTACTGACACCCCAATTTTTGTCCAGATGCTTTGGTTAGATCTAGTAAACCTCCTGTTTAGACTCGCAATGGGCTCTCCTGGTGTATTCCAGAGTAGAAACAATTTTTTCCAAAAATACCATGTACAAAGCACTAAACCTCTAACCAGCAACCCTTTCTTTAAAGGGCTACTGAAAATGGCCCACACCTTGCTCCAACTTAATATAAAGACCACTTCCATTATTCCTAGCATTTTCTGGGTCCGGGGACTGACAATTGCCTGTTAAAACCACCTTGAACAGAAGCACCAAGTGCTGTAACAAGACTTTTGTCTCTACCTTCCCCTCAACGTGCAAAACAATGTTTGTAGACCAGGCAAGTCTGAAATTGCCTCCAGCCTCTTTAAGAAAGGTTAAAAATATATATATATATATATGTATTAAAAAGAAAACTCTATTAAGGGGCCAGCATTCCTGCTTTATGCCTGAGCATTAGCAGGCAACAAAAGGAATAGCTACAGGCCTTGACAGGAACAGAGCAGACCTTCGTTTACTGGTGTAGGTCTGGTTTATGGCGGCTGTCTCTGCAGACACCGCTCGCTGGCTCCAGGCAGCAGACAGAGGCTGTGTTTGACTGCTCGGCAGCCAAACAGGGCGGTTATGTCAGTACAAGCATAAAACAGTGGGGGACAGGTTCAAAAAAAGGTGCTGGAGGAGGTTTGTGCATGCCCCTGAACAGACAGCTCCGGTCACATCTTGTTAAGGAGGGGAACTCAGAGATCGCTCGTTAACGTAACGAACAGCAAGGCCAGGTCTGGAGGAAGAGTCCAGGTCTTTAAATAGACCAAATGCTACAGTCCGAAACACCCAGACAAGCTCTCAGCCATGCCAGCCCCGCTGCAGGTCAATAACACTACAACTTTTCCAAGTCATTAAAATAAATGAGCAGCGCTTGCCCTGCTGGGGTGGGTAAACGAAGTGCAGGGGGAGGAAAGTCCCCACAGCCCCATGAAAAAGGGCAAGGAGCTACGAGATCTTCTGCTTTCTCTGCAGCCCGCCCCTTGCTCAGCAAGTGGGTCTGCAAGATCAGTAATTCTCTCTCTGCACGTTTCCTTTCGGTTGCGATCGCCGTTTCTAGGTGTCTGGGGTGTGCCCAGCAGCTGGGGGGGGACAGGATGTGGTCCTACACCTCCTGCGCACAACACACAGCATCCCAGTCACAGCCCAGCACCCTAAGGGCTCGGAAACCCTGCAGAAGTCTGCTCAGATTTCCCCCGCCAACTCCTCCACCACCTCGGTAGTTGGCCACAAGCCACCCAGGAGTTTCACTCCTCCACTCCCAGGTTGCAGCCAGCGATGAGGACCTTGATACACACCACCCAATGTGCCTGCAGCGTTGCCCATGGCTCCTCCATCAGGCAGGGCTACAGACCAGAAGATGGTGCTGCAAGAATGGTGGAGACACAACAGCCTGACCTGAGATGGGGTGGAAGATGCTGAATCATCCATCTGTCGGGCTTCACAAAGCCCCACCGCCTACCGGAGCCGCTCACACGAAACCAGCAGGCTCCAAAGCTGGAGGAAGCCAAGCAGTTCATCGGGCATCTGTATAGAAGCCCTCTTCTGAGGAACCTGAAATTAGGACCTTGGTTTTCTGCTTTGCAAAATTTTCATCTTTGAGTCTTTTACATTCATTCATGAAGAACAGGGTTGTGGGGGAGGAGAGCCGTAAATATGGCCCCTTTCTGGTTGCAGAGAGAGGATGCTTGGGCAGACAAGCAGCATTCTCACCACATACCCAAAAAGAGAGAAACATGCCTTTTTCCCTCCTCTCCTCCCCCCTTTTTTAATTGTTTTTCTCCTAAAAGTCATTTTGGAAAATACTGTTCATCATCACAGCCAAAGTAAGTGGCATTATTACAACTAAACCTGGAGTATAAGAGAAGGGCTCTAGATATGAAAAAAATCATCATCCAAAAAAAAAAAAAAAAAAGGAAGTTTAAGCCCGGATGCAAAAGTGTTAAATTAAAACTACATGAACTGCATGATAATTGCACAAGAGCTTGTTTGTTTTCACAGTGAGATTCTGCACAGCTCACAAACCAAATACTATGACCTGCGGGGGACCCATGGGCTGTCCTGTGATGCCAAGTCCTAACGGCAATGAACTGGTGTGCAGTTAGTCCAGCATTTGTCTTGGGAATTCCTATTCTTAGCCTGAGACTGAACAGCAAACAACATTCATGCTCACATTTATGGACCAATACAGATGGAGAATTTCAGGAAAAAAATATACTGTAGTCAAGGCCCTTGATTTTTGGGAATAAGCATTCCCAGGAAGATTAAAAGATTGATTTTCAGAATGTGACGACACAATCTCACAAAGTCTTCAGAGATCCTCAAATCTTAAAACCAGGAGATAGCATGATAAAGCCTGTCCTCCTGCTAAACAGATGTTTTTGCATCAAGCTCGTTACTTGTCCTTGACCTTCAAAATCTCTTATGAAAATAGAAAACAGTCTTGATTTAAAGACTGCAAATGGTGGTAGAAGCAGCAGTGCTCAGTTAAGGTGTTCCAGTGATCGATTTCTTCTCTGCTAAGATTCTGTTCCTTTTTTCTAGGCTTGCTTGGTTTAGCTTCACTGCCCAAACCCTGCATCTATAAAATTAAGTACCAGAATTTTTTTATTGTTGTTTTTGCTCTTCGAGGAGAAATACCCTGACTATCCAAGGTCAGATCTTTGCCAAGATCAGATCTTTGTGGGTCTTTCCTAAAACCAGCCATATATGTTGTAATCCCCCACCTACAATTACTACTTGAGATCTATTTGGGGTAAAAGAAACATATTTTAAATTTTAGACCTTACATAAACCAAAACACAGAGAATTCTTGGAAACATGCTTCTTTTCAATCAGTCTCCTATATATCTTACACAAACTTTCTAGCTGCAACTGGTTTTGCGGTCTGCAGAGGCTGACTGTGACACTATGGAATGGCTTCTGATGAGCAGCAATGGTCAGGAGCCAGAAACCATAATCATTTTCTTTGGTCATGGGGACCCTACAGTGCTGAAGGTCAAAGGCAAGAAAAAAAAAAAAAAGAAAAGAAAAAAAAAAAGACATATTTCTATTCTTTGCAAACTAGCTGACATTCCAGTCCCCACATCTGGCTATCCGCCAACGGCAAAAGTCATATTATTTTTTTCTGTAGCACCACAAGATTTTAAAGTGCTATTCTTAAATACTGCAAACAAGAGGAAAAAAAAGATCATTATTTTTTTTTCCTAGTAACTGCAGGGCTTAATAATCACAGAGCACACGGTACCTGAGACTCAAAGTTCAGCGCAAGGCAACCATCAGTTGCAGTTTCCCTTTTAGCTCCCCAGTGCCCAGCTCGAGGACTGGGGACACAGGCTGTTGTTTTTAAACACACGTTCCAGTGACTTAAAGCAACAATAAATCTACAGGGCTATTATAGCAATTTAAAAAGTCAACCTAACAGGGAAGCAAATTCGGTGGCTGTTCCATCTGGCTGGCAGATTGGACGGAGCCACACTCACTATTTTAAGAGGGACTGGGAGCAAGGTCAGCCATTAAGACCAGCTTCCCCAGCAGCACGGAGGAACTGGTTTACTAGAAGACACTGTATAAATATTTTGCTGAGCTGCAAAAGGAGGAAGCTTCCCCGGCCCCAGGCTGACATGTGTCATGATGAGTTCCCAGGCACAATGCTCAATGAATGCTATTATACCAAAGGGTGTTTATTTCACATCGCAAAACTGTTGCCAGAACACACAATCACGCGTCTTACCCGCTGGCCCTGCAGGAGAAACTCATCTCCAAAAGAGAATGAGACAATTATGTTGGGATTAACTCTTTGGCAGCGGCAACGGGACTTCCCCCAGTCCCTGCACCGCTCCAACCCCTGACCAAGAAGCGCTGGGGGCACAAACGTTACTACTGATGTCCCCCCACACCCCGGTGAGCTAATTAAAACCCTGAATTTGAGCGCAGGCAGGTGGGACAGGAGCTCTTTCCACTTCTTCACTGGTTTCATTATCTCACCGGCTTTGATGCTCTGCAGATGGTCTCTTGCCCTTCACCACAAGGCAATGCAAGGAACAAACTTGTCTGAAAGGGCTGTAGGACTGGGCAGATCTAATCAAAATTTGAAGGGTTTTTATTTCCCTGGGGTATTTCTTTTTCACTCAGACTGTCATTTTCTTAATGAAGACAAATGAAGGAAACACCAGGTTAAAAAGCCTCTATCCTTGCAAGTAAAAACAATACGCCTCTGCCCCGCCTCAGCAAAGGTCCTGCCTTGCACACTTTTGCCTTGATAACAATTCTGATTTTTTTAACTGTTTTTGCACTGGGATGACTGCTGTCTTTGAAGCAGCCATTCCTGAAATGCACAGTAAATAAGATCAGAATTAGGCTGAATTTCACCCTCTGCTCTTACCCCAACTGCCAGTTCGAAACTTAACAAATTTATTGAGCAGCATGTTCTACGCCAGGTTCCCAAGTCCAACACCAGCAAATCCTAGACAGCTTCACAAAATTAGAAATGCATGATCCCTGTATTATGGCTGAAACACAGGATCCTGGAGAGATGTTGCATGACAAGCTGGTATCAGAGTTGAGCCCAGACGTCCTGTTTTGCCTCCTTTTATCATGATAAGCTTCTCTTTTCCCATTCTAAAGAACCCTGCTGTAAGCAAGCAATGGTATTTTCCTCCGACTTCCCATGCAGCAGTCTTTGAATTGTGGGGTGGAGCCTCATCACTTATTCCAGGAGGGCAAGAGGATCACTGTCTGCTTCGCTGCAGCACACTGGAGGTTAATGTCACCACAGAAGCTCTAGGAAGCAAGAGGTCTGGAGGCTGCTGTCAAGCTCTGAATGGCACATTCCTATGGGAAGAGGAGGAGGTGGAAGATTGCAGACTAGCATCCAATCCTCTGACACCAAGAGGGCGTTGACCTCCAAGAGACAGGATTAGATCATGAGGTTGTGTACCTCATCATACAGCCTTTCATTTCTGTGATCTGCTCTCCTGTTGTTTAGCAGTGAGACATGCACGTCTCCACGTGGCCAGGAATTTTTTGGGCATTTGTGGTACGCAAGGATACCAGTAAAGTCATGACTTTAAGTAATAACTCTCCCCTGTGTCTTCCCATGAATTGTTAACTTTCTGTGTCAAAGCAGAACTCAGGAGGAGGAGAAAAGTTACATTTGCAACTTCCATGGGACAGTCTCTGCTCTTTTGCACACAAACTTTTAGTACAACATCACCCTGGAACACGACTGGGCATCACAGGTGCAAACAGGCCTTCTTCAACTTGTGTTTTCCTTTTGCCAAGGTGCACCACTGAGAGGACACTGTCTGGTTCTTGCAAGAGGAAGGAGCCAAAGTACAACCTGGCATATAGCAGGGAGCCTGGAGTAATGCCTCATTAGCACCGGACGTATTGCTGGCAGCATGAGAGCAAGTTTTCTGGGTGGAGTAATGGCAACTTTACACCTTCCATGATCCCAGATCAACAGTGCATGTGTGCATGTGAACACCCTGCAAAGCAGCACTCTCTCTCTTTTGTTCCCCAAAGCTGTTAGGTCCATGGTTGCAATCCCACGGCCATTGAGGTGCTGACACATCCCACTGCCTACAAGAGGTTTTGACACAGACGTGACACAACACGACACAACTGAGCCTACTGTTGCTCTGCTCCAAACCTACAGGAAGAATAAATGATGGCTTTGCCTTCATCATGGCAATTATTTCTTCAGTACTGCTGTCCCAGAGCTGGTAGACTGGAGATCCTATGAGGACATGCTGAGAAAGTTGAGGTTGTTCAGCCTGGAGAAGAGAAGGCTTCAGGGAGACCTTATAGCAGCCTTTCAGTACTTAGAGGGTTTATAAGAAAGATGGGGACAGACTCTTTAATAGGGCCTGTTGTGACACCACAAGGGGTAATGGTTTTAAACTAAAAGAGGGTAGATACAGACTAGATATAAAGTTTTTTTACTATGAGGGTGGTGAGACACTGGCCCAGGTTGCCCAGAGAAGTGGTGAATGCCCTATCCCTACAAACATTCCAGGTCAGGCTGGACAGGGCTCTCAGCAATCTGATCTAGCTGAAGATATCCCTGCTTATGGCAGGAGCTTGGACTAGACCGCCATTAAAGGTCCCTTCCATCCCAAACCATTCTACAATCACAGTTTTTGAGGTATTTGGCCTTTCAAAGAAACTTGACTTCAGGACACAAACTTTGAGATCCTGCCACTCTCATGGACATACTAGAACAACTGTGACTGACAGTCATTGGTATAGTCCCCTCAGGGAACTTGAGCCATTTCTGCTCCTTCAATTCTTTTGGTGATTACTCCTTACTCCACACTCATCCCTAAATCATCAGTGTGCACTGACCACAGGAGATGACGCATCTTAGTGTTGGGCAAGAGGCCAAAAGTTTTCTTTGTAAGCCGCTCACATGGGTGGCTGGGCAAGGGGAAGCCATGAAATAGCTCAGCAGAGAAGACTTCTTGTTCTTAACATTAAAGCCAGTGACCTCCGCGCTGGGAGCTGGAACACCAAGGAAGCTGTTCGCCCCAAGATGTTGAGATATTTCATTACAGTGGGGGAGTCGTCTTCTGCTCTCCAGATACTTCTGCAATGCCTACCGCCACCTCACCTGATATCTCCAGCTCTTGAACTTCTTTCCCTGCAGCTCTGAGCACGTCCAACAAGTTTTAATTCTCCACCCTGTTTCCCAGAGGAACCATCTCTTTGCTCATTACTTCCCTTAGCCATTATTTCTCATTCGATGTGACAATGCCATCAACTCTGCAAAGCACTGTGGGACATTGTCCACATAGAGAATGTGTTGTATTAGCTACCAGACACCACCAGGAGAAAGACTTTGTCCAGTGTTTAATGCAACACCTCAGCCTTAGGGGAAAAGCCAGCAATAGTAGAAAAAGTGCTCAGAAAAGTCCTCGTGATCGTATAGACCTTCATGTACAATCAGCTACTTGCCTATGATGTTTCACCCCAAGGTAAAACTAGCAAAGCTCGTCTTCTTTCTATGAATCATCTTTAGAAAACAGCCCCAATTAAAAATATAAAATATTGCTGGCACAATAACAGCTTGTGCGGGAATTTATTTTTAGAAGCAGCTTAAAATAGAGTGTGTGTTACCTTGTTAAAAAAAATATCGTCTCTCTATTTTAGTAAAAGATGACCTAAGGGCAGTGGTACACACTCCTGTGCAGAGAGGTACTTCACACCCTGCACCACCACTTCTGAGACACCATTATCCAAGAGAAAAAACTGAGAGAAAAAAGGAGGGGAGTCCAAAATCGGTCTTAATGCCTCACTGTCAATGTAGTAAAACACCAGGGCTTAATGAGAGGAATCTAAAGGGATGAGACGTGAAGATTTTGGAAATATGAATGTGTTTCCCACTAAAAAGTGAAAACAAAAAGCTGCATGTAACTCTGGGGAAGGGATTTGGTTTCTGACAGTCAATCCTGGCTCTGAAACAGACTCTGACGCAATGTGGACTCTTGATTTGAAACACCATTGCTGCTGTGAAACTAGGTCTCAATGCAAAGACTTGAGGATCTGACACCTCCAGTACACCCTTGTGAACCAGTGAACAAAAAAGGAAAGGAAAAGAGCTCTTGGCAGCAGTGTGTATCCCTGAGGCATTACCCCCAGCACTGACACTGAGAGTCCCCTTTCCCTGAAACAGGCTCCAGCTGTTTCCTGACACAAGGACTTGAGAGGGCATCACATCCTCAGTTGTCCACCAAAAACCATAGTGGATAATAAAATCTCTGCCAAGAGAAAATACTTCCCCACAGGCCTCCCCATGTCCACTCTGCACCTCTTTATGCTCTTTGACATTTTGTGAAAGCACAAGAGAAAATTCATCGATGCAGATGCTGTTGAATCCTTGGAAGATCAAACATGAAGGATATACCTCAAAACCACCACAGGTTCATGGCGTGAAAAGAAAAGCTGAATTAAAACAAAAGGAAAAACAGTAGTCACATCAGATTTCATGGACTCACAGAATGGTACATGTTGGAAGAGACCTTAAAGACCATCCAGTTTCCACCCCATGCCCTGGGCAGGGACACCTCCCACCACACCAGGTTGCTCCAAGCCC